>JAPDNY010000015.1:600000-845747 GCA_029375565.1 Gekko gecko | reverse complement strand
CCCCATGAAGGAGACAAGGTTGCCCCCGCAGACAGGCTCCTTGGTCTCATAAAGCAATCTACACTATGGAAAGTTGATCCAATGAAAGTGCAGAGAGATACCAGATTCCCTACGCAGGGAGGCTCTTCAGGCTTTGAGAAGATTCCTCCCAATGCAAATTGGTTGCAATGACCCCATGAAGGAGACAAGGTTGCCCCCGCAGGCAGGCTCCTTGATCTCATAAAGCAATCTACACTACGGAAAGTTGATCCACTGAAAGTGCAGAGAGAAACCAGGTTCCCCACGCAGGGAGGCTCTTCAGGCTTTGAGAAGATTCCTCCCAATTGCAAATTGGTTGCAATGACCCCATGAAGCAGACAATGTTGCCCCCGCAGACAGGCTCCTTGGTCTCATAAAGCAATCTACACTATGGAAAGTTGATCCAATGAAAGTGCAGAGAGAAACCAGATTTCCCACGCAGGGAGGTTCTTCAGGCTTCGAAAAAAATCCTCCGAACGGGAATAGGTTGAAATGACCCCATGAAGGAGTCAAGGTTGCCTCTGCAGACAGGTTCCTTGGTCTCATAAAGCAATCTACACTACGGAAAGTTGATCCAGTGAAAGTGCAGAGAGAAACTACATTCCCTACGCAGGGAGGCTCTTCAGGCTTTGAGAAGATTCCCCCCAATGCAAATTGGTTGCAATGACCCCAGGAAGGAGACAAGGTTGCCCCCGCAGGCAGCCTCCTTGATCTCATTAAGCAATGTACACTACGGAAAGTTGATCCACTGAAAGTGCAGAGAGAAACCAGATTCCCCACGCAGGGAGGCTCTTCAGGCTTTGAGAAGATTCCTCCCAATGCAAATTGGTTGCAATGACCCCATGAAGGAGACAAGGTTGCCCCCGCAGACAGGCTCCTTGATCTCATAAAGCAATGTACACTACGGAAAGTTGATCCACTGAAAGTGCAGAGAGAAACCAGATTCCCCACGCAGGGAGGCTCTTCAGGCTTTGAGAAGATTCCTCCCAATGCAAATTGGTTGCAATGACCCCATGAAGGAGACAAGGTTGCCCCCGCAGACAGGCTCCTTGGTCTCATAAAGCAATCTACACTACGGAAAGTTGATCCAATGAAAGTGCAGAGAGATACCAGATTCCCTATGCAGGGAGGCTCTTCAGGCTTTGAGAAGATTCCTCCCAATGCAAATTGGTTGCAATGACCCCATGAAGGAGTCAAGGTTGCCCCCGCAGACAGGCTCCTTGGTCTAATAAAGCAATCTACACTACAGAAAGTTGATCCAATGAAAGTGCAGAGAGATAACAGATTCCCCACGTGGGGAGGCTCTTCAGGCTTTGAGAAGATTCCTCCCAATGCAAATTGGTTGCAATGACCCCAGGAAGGAGACAAGGTTGCCCCCGCAGGCAGCCTCCTTGATCTCATTAAGCAATGTACACTACGGAAAGTTGATCCACTGAAAGTGCAGAGAGAAACCAGATTCCCCACGCAGGGAGGCTCTTCAGGCTTTGAGAAGATTCCTCCCAATGCAAATTGGTTGCAATGACCCCATGAAGGAGACAATGTTGCCCCCGCAGACAGGCTCCTTGGTCTCATAAAGCAATCTACACTATGGAAAGTTGATCCAATGAAAGTGCAGAGAGATACCAGATTCCCTATGCAGGAGGCTCTTCAGGCTTTGAAAAGATCCTCCGAACGGAATGGTTGAAATGACCCCATGAAGGAGACAATGTTGCCCCGCAGACAGGCTCCTTGATCTCATAAAGCAATGTACACTACGGAAAGTTAATCCAATGAAAGTGCAGAGAGAAACCAGATTCCCCACGCAGGGAGGCTCTTCAGGATTTGAGAAGATTCCCCCCAATGCAAATTGGTTGTAATGACCCCACGAAGGAGACAAGGTTGCCCCCGCAGGCAGCCTAATTGATCTCATTAAGCAATGTACACTACGGAAAGTTGATCCACTGAAAGTGCAGAGAGAAACCAGATTCCCCACGCAGGGAGGCTCTTCAGGCTTTGAGAAGATTCCTCCCAATGCAAATTGGTTGCAATGACCCCATGAAGGAGACAAGGTTGCCCCCGCAGACAGGCTCCTTGATCTCATAAAGCAATGTACACTACGGAAAGTTGATCCACTGAAAGTGCAGAGAGAAACCAGATTCCCCACGCAGGGAGGCTCTTCAGGCTTTGAGAAGATTCCTCCCAATTGCAAATTGGTTGCAATGACCCCATGAAGCAGACAATGTTGCCCCCGCAGACAGGCTCCTTGGTCTCATAAAGCAATCTACACTATGGAAAGTTGATCCAATGAAAGTGCAGAGAGAAACCAGATTTCCCACGCAGGGAGGCTCTTCAGGCTTTGAGAAAATTCCTCCCAACGGGAATTGGTTGAAATGACCCCATGAAGGAGTCAAGGTTGCCCCTGCAGACAGGCTCCTTGGTCTCATAAAGCAATCTACACTACGGAAAGTTGATCCAGTGAAAGTGCAGAGAGAAACTACATTCCCTACGCAGGGAGGCTCTTCAGGCTTTGAGAAGATTCCCCCCAATGCAAATTGGTTGCAATGACCCCATGAAGGAGACAAGGTTGCCCCCGCAGGCAGCCTCCTTGATCTCATTAAGCAATGTACACTACGGAAAGTTGATCCACTGAAAGTGCAGAGAGAAACCAGATTCCCCACGCAGGGAGGCTCTTCAGGCTTTGAGAAGATTCCTCCCAATGCAAATTGGTTGCAATGACCCCATGAAGGAGACAAGGTTGCCCCCGCAGACAGGCTCCTTGATCTCATAAAGCAATCTACACTACGGAAAGTTGATCCACTGAAAGTGCAGAGAGAAACCAGATTCCCCACGCAGGGAGGCTCTTCAGGCTTTGAGAAGATTCCTCCCAATGCAAATTGGTTGCAATGACCCCATGAAGCAGACAATGTTGCCCCCGCAGACAGGCTCCTTGGTCTCATAAAGCAATCTACACTATGGATAGTTGATCCAATGAAAGTGCAGAGAGAAACCAGATTTCCCACGCAGGGAGGTTCTTCAGGCTTCGAAAAAAATCCTCCGAACGGGAATAGGTTGAAATGACCCCATCAAGGAGTCAAGGTTGCCTCTGCAGACAGGTTCCTTGGTCTCATAAAGCAATCTACACTACGGAAAGTAGATCCAGTGAAAGTGCAGAGAGAAACTACATTCCCTACGCAGGGAGGCTCTTCAGGCTTTGAGAAGATTCCCCCCAATGCAAATTGGTTGCAATGACCCCAGGAAGGAGACAAGGTTGCCCCCGCAGACAGGCTCCTTGGTCTCATAAAGCAATGTACACTACGGAAAGTTGATCCACTGAAAGTGCAGAGAGAAACCAGATTCCCCACGCAGGGAGGCTCTTCAGGCTTTGAGAAGATTCCTCCCAATGCAAATTGGTTGCAATGACCCCATGAAGGAGACAAGGTTGCCCCCGCAGACAGGCTCCTTGATCTCATAAAGCAATTTACACTACGGAAAGTTGATCCACTGAAAGTGCAGAGAGATACCAGATTCCCCACGCAGGGAGGCTCTTCAGGCTTTGAGAAGATTCCTCCCAATGCAAATTGGTTGCAATGACCCCATGAAGGAGACAAGGTTGCCCCCGCAGACAGGCTCCTTGGTCTCATAAAGCAATCTACACTATGGAAAGTTGATCCAATGAAAGTGCAGAGAGATACCAGATTCCCTATGCAGGGAGGCTCTTCAGGCTTTGAGAAGATTCCTCCCAATGCAAATTGGTTGCAATGACCCCATGAAGGTGACAAGGTTGCCCCCGCAGGCAGGCTCCTTGATCTCATAAAGCAATCTACACTACGGAAAGTTGATCCACTGAAAGTGCAGAGAGAAACCAGGTTCCCCACGCAGG
This sequence comes from Gekko gecko, assembly GCA_029375565.1. Lineage (NCBI taxonomy): Eukaryota > Metazoa > Chordata > Lepidosauria > Squamata > Gekkonidae > Gekko > Gekko gecko. The sequence goes on along the minus strand of JAPDNY010000015.1, from coordinate 841,870 downwards.
GAGGCTCTTCAGGCTTTGAGAAGATTCCTCCCAATTGCAAATTGGTTGCAATGACCCCATGAAGCAGACAATGTTGCCCCCGCAGACAGGCTCCTTGGTCTCATAAAGCAATCTACACTATGGAAAGTTGATCCAATGAAAGTGCAGAGAGAAACCAGATTTCCCACGCAGGGAGGTTCTTCAGGCTTCGAAAAAAATCCTCCGAACGGGAATAGGTTGAAATGACCCCATGAAGGAGTCAAGGTTGCCTCTGCAGACAGGTTCCTTGGTCTCATAAAGCAATCTACACTACGGAAAGTTGATCCAGTGAAAGTGCAGAGAGAAACTACATTCCCTACGCAGGGAGGCTCTTCAGGCTTTGAGAAGATTCCCCCCAATGCAAATTGGTTGCAATGACCCCAGGAAGGAGACAAGGTTGCCCCCGCAGGCAGCCTCCTTGATCTCATTAAGCAATGTACACTACGGAAAGTTGATCCACTGAAAGTGCAGAGAGAAACCAGATTCCCCACGCAGGGAGGCTCTTCAGGCTTTGAGAAGATTCCTCCCAATGCAAATTGGTTGCAATGACCCCATGAAGGAGACAAGGTTGCCCCCGCAGACAGGCTCCTTGATCTCATAAAGCAATCTACACTACGGAAAGTTGATCCACTGAAAGTGCAGAGAGAAACCAGATTCCCCACGCAGGGAGGCTCTTCAGGCTTTGAGAAGATTCCTCCCAATTGAAATTGGTTGCAATGACCCCATGAAGCAGACAATGTTGCCCCCGCAGACAGGCTCCTTGGTCTCATAAAGCAATCTACACTATGGAAAGTTGATCCAATGAAAGTGCAGAGAGAAACCAGATTTCCCACGCAGGGAGGTTCTTCAGGCTTCGAAAAAAATCCTCCGAACGGGAATAGGTTGAAATGACCCCATGAAGGAGTCAAGGTTGCCTCTGCAGACAGGTTCCTTGGTCTCATAAAGCAATCTACACTACGGAAAGTTGATCCAGTGAAAGTGCAGAGAGAAACTACATTCCCTACGCAGGGAGGCTCTTCAGGCTTTGAGAAGATTCCCCCCAATGCAAATTGGTTGCAATGACCCCAGGAAGGAGACAAGGTTGCCCCCGCAGGCAGCCTCCTTGATCTCATTAAGCAATGTACACTACGGAAAGTTGATCCACTGAAAGTGCAGAGAGAAACCAGATTCCCCACGCAGGGAGGCTCTTCAGGCTTTGAGAAGATTCCTCCCAATGCAAATTGGTTGCAATGACCCCATGAAGGAGACAAGGTTGCCCCCGCAGACAGGCTCCTTGATCTCATAAAGCAATGTACACTACGGAAAGTTGATCCACTGAAAGTGCAGAGAGAAACCAGATTCCCCACGCAGGGAGGCTCTTCAGGCTTTGAGAAGATTCCTCCCAATGCAAATTGGTTGCAATGACCCCATGAAGGAGACAAGGTTGCCCCCGCAGACAGGCTCCTTGGTCTCATAAAGCAATCTACACTATGGAAAGTTAATCCAATGAAAGTGCAGAGAGATACCAGATTCCCTATGCAGGGAGGCTCTTCAGGCTTTGAGAAGATTCCTCCCAATGCAAATTGGTTGCAATGACCCCATGAAGGAGTCAAGGTTGCCCCCGCAGACAGGCTCCTTGGTCTAATAAAGCAATCTACACTACAGAAAGTTGATCCAATGAAAGTGCAGAGAGATAACAGATTCCCCACGTGGGGAGGCTCTTCAGGCTTTGAGAAGATTCCCCCCAATGCAAATTGGTTGCAATGACCCCAGGAAGGAGACAAGGTTGCCCCCGCAGGCAGCCTCCTTGATCTCATTAAGCAATGTACACTACGGAAAGTTGATCCACTGAAAGTGCAGAGAGAAAACAGATTCCCAACGCAGGGAGGCTCTTCAGGCTTTGAGAAGATTCCTCCCAATGCAAATTGGTTGCAATGACCCCATGAAGGAGACAAGGATGCCCCCGCAGACAGGCTCCTTGGTCTCATAAAGCAATCTACACTATGGAAAGTTGATCCAATGAAAGTGCAGAGAGATACCAGATTCCCTATGCAGGGAGGCTCTTCAGGCTTTGAAAAGAATCCTCCGAACGGGAATTGGTTGAAATGACCCCATGAAGGAGACAATGTTGCCCCCGCAGACAGGCTCCTTGATCTCATAAAGCAATGTACACTACGGAAAGTTGATCCACTGAAAGTGCAGAGAGAAACCAGATTCCCCACGCAGGGAGGCTCTTCAGGCTTTGAGAAGATTCCTCCCAATGCAAATTGGTTGCAATGACCCCATGAAGGAGACAAGGTTGCCCCCGCAGACAGGCTCCTTGATCTCATAAAGCAATGTACACTACGGAAAGTTGATCCACTGAAAGTGCAGAGAGAAACCAGATTCCCCATGCAGGGAGGCTCTTCAGGCTTTGAGAAGATTCCTCCCAATTGAAATTGGTTGCAATGACCCTATGAAGCAGACAATGTTGCCCCCGCAGACAGGCTCCTTGGTCTCATAAAGCAATCTACACTATGGAAAGTTGATCCAATGAAAGTGCAGAGAGATACCAGATTCCCTATGCAGGGAGGCTCTTCAGGCTTTGAGAAGATTCCTCCCAATGCAAATTGGTTGCAATGACCCCATGAAGGAGACAAGGTTGCCCCCGCAGGCAGGCTACTTGGTCTAATAAAGCAATCTACACTACGGAAAGTTGATCCAATGAAAGTGCAGAGAGTTACCAGGTTCCCCACGCAGGGAGGCTCTTCAGGCTTTGAAAAGAATCCTCCGAACGGGAATTGGTTGAAATGACCCCATGAAGGAGTCAAGGTTGCCCCCGCAGACAGGCTCCTTGGTCTAATAAAGCAATCTACACTACAGAAAGTTGATCCAATGAAAGTGCAGAGAGATAACAGATTCCCCACGTGGGGAGGCTCTTCAGACTTTGAGAAGATTCCCCCCAATGCAAATTGGTTGCAATGACCCCAGGAAGGAGACAAGGTTGCCCCCGCAGGCAGCCTCCTTGATCTCATTAAGCAATGTACACTACGGAAAGTTGATCCACTGAAAGTGCAGAGAGAAACCAGATTCCCCACGCAGGGAGTCTCTTCAGGCTTTGAGAAGATTCCTCCCAATGCAAATTGGTTGCAATGACCCCATGAAGGAGACAAGGTTGCCCCCGCAGACAGGCTCCTTGGTCTCATAAAGCAATCTACACTATGGAAAGTTGATCCAATGAAAGTGCAGAGAGAAACCAGATTCCCCACGCAGGGAGGCTCTTCAGGCTTTGAGAAGATTTCTCCCAATGCAAATTGGTTGCAATGACCCCATGAAGGAGACAAGGTTGCCCCCGCAGACAGGCTCCTTGGTCTCATAAAGCAATCTACACTATGGAAAGTTGATCCAATGAAAGTGCAGAGAGATACCAGATTCCCTATGCAGGGAGGGTCTTCAGGCTTTGAGAAGATTCCTCCCAATGCAAATTGGTTGCAATGACCCCATGAAGGAGACAAGGTTGCCCCCGCAGGCAGGCTCCTTGATCTCATAAAGCAATCTACACTACGGAAAGTTGATCCACTGAAAGTGCAGAGAGAAACCAGATTACCCACGCAGGTAGGCTCTTCAGGCTTTGAGAAGATTCCTCCCAATGCAAATTGGTTGCAATGACCCCATGAAGGAGACAAGGTTGCCCCCGCAGGCAGCCTCCTTGATCTCATTAAGCAATGTACACTACGGAAAGTTGATCCACTGAAAGTGCAGAGAGAAACCAGATTCCCCACGCTGGGAGGCTCTTCAGGCTTTGAGAAGATTCCTCCCAATGCAAATTGGTTGCAATGACCCCATGAAGGAGACAAGGTTGCCCCCGCAGACAGGCTCCTTGATCTCATAAAGCAATCTACACTACGGAAAGTTGATCCACTGAAAGTGCAGAGAGAAACCAGATTCCCCACGCAGGGAGGCTCTTCAGGCTTTGAGAAGATTCCGCCCAATGCAAATTGGTTGCAATGACCCCATGAAGCAGACAATGTTGCCCCCGCAGACAGGCTCCTTGGTCTCATAAAGCAATCTACACTATGGATAGTTGATCCAATGAAAGTGCAGAGAGAAACCAGATTTCCCACGCAGGGAGGTTCTTCAGGCTTCGAAAAAAATCCTCCGAACGGGAATAGGTTGAAATGACCCCATCAAGGAGTCAAGGTTGCCTCTGCAGACAGGTTCCTTGGTCTCATAAAGCAATCTACACTACGGAAAGTAGATCCAGTGAAAGTGCAGAGAGAAACTACATTCCCTACGCAGGGAGGCTCTTCAGGCTTTGAGAAGATTCCCCCCAATGCAAATTGGTTGCAATGACCCCAGGAAGGAGACAAGGTTGCCCCCGCAGACAGGCTCCTTGGTCTCATAAAGCAATGTACACTACGGAAAGTTGATCCACTGAAAGTGCAGAGAGAAACCAGATTCCCCACGCAGGGAGGCTCTTCAGGCTTTGAGAAGATTCCTCCCAATGCAAATTGGTTGCAATGACCCCATGAAGGAGACAAGGTTGCCCCCGCAGACAGGCTCCTTGATCTCATTAAGCAATGTACACTACGGAAAGTTGATCCACTGAAAGTGCAGAGAGAAACCAGATTCCCCACGCAGGGAGGCTCTTCAGGCTTTGAGAAGATTCCTCCCAATGCAAATTGGTTGCAATGACCCCATGAAGGAGACAAGGTTGCCCCCGCAGACAGGCTCCTTGATCTCATAAAGCAATGTACACTACGGAAAGTTGATCCACTGAAAGTGCAGAGAGAAACCAGATTCCCTATGCAGGGAGGCTCTTCAGGCTTTGAGAAGATTCCGCCCAATGCAAATTGGTTGCAATGACCCCATGAAGGAGACAAGGTTGCCCCCGCAGGCAGGCTACTTGGTCTAATAAAGCAATCTACACTACGGAAAGTTGATCCACTGAAAGTGCAGAGAGATACCAGATTCCCTATGCAGGGAGGCTCTTCAGGCTTTGAGAAGATTCCTCCCAATGCAAATTGGTTGCAATGACCCCATGAAGGAGACAAGGTTGCCCCCGCAGACAGGCTCCTTGGTCTAATAAAGCAATCTACACTACGGAAAGTTGATCCACTGAAAGTGCAGAGAGAAACCAGATTTCCCACGCAGGGAGGTTCTTCAGGCTTCGAAAAAAATCCTCCGAACGGGAATAGGTTGAAATGACCCCATGAAGGAGTCAAGGTTGCCTCTGCAGACAGGTTCCTTGGTCTCATAAAGCAATCTACACTACGGAAAGTTGATCCAGTGAAAGTGCAGAGAGAAACTACATTCCCTACGCAGGGAGGCTCTTCAGGCTTTGAGAAGATTCCTCCCAATTCAAATTGGTTGCAATGACCCCAGGAAGGAGACAAGGTTGCCCCCGCAGGCAGCCTCCTTGATCTCATTAAGCAATGTACACTACGGAAAGTTGATCCACTGAAAGTGCAGAGAGAAACCAGATTCCCCACGCAGGGAGGCTCTTCAGGCTTTGAGAAGATTCCTCCCAATGCAAATTGGTTGCAATGACCCCATGAAGGAGACAAGGTTGCCCCCGCAGACAGGCTCCTTGGTCTCATAAAGCAATCTACACTATGGAAAGTTGATCCAATGAAAGTGCAGAGAGATACCAGATTCCCTATGCAGGGAGGCTCTTCAGGCTTTGAGAAGATTCCTCCCAATGCAAATTGGTTGCAATGACCCCATGAAGGAGACAAGGTTGCCCCCGCAGGCAGGCTACTTGGTCTAATAAAGCAATCTACACTACGGAAAGTTGATCCAATGAAAGTGCAGAGAGTTACCAGGTTCCCCACGCAGGGAGGCTCTTCAGGCTTTGAAAAGAATCCTCCGAACGGGAATTGGTTGAAATGACCCCATGAAGGAGTCAAGGTTGCCCCTGCAGACAGGCTCCTTGGTCTAATAAAGCAATCTACACTACAGAAAGTTGATCCAATGAAAGTGCAGAGAGATAACAGATTCCCCACGCGGGGAGGCTCTTCAGGCTTTGAGAAGATTCCTCCCAATGCAAATTGGTTGCAATGACCCCATGAAGGTGACAAGGTTGCCCCCGCAGGCAGGCTCCTTGATCTCATAAAGCAATCTACACTACGGAAAGTTGATCCAATGAAAGTGCAGAGAGAAACCAGGTTACCCACGCAGGGAGGCTCTTCAGGCTTTGAGAAGATTCCTCCCAATTGCAAATTGGTTGCAATGACCACATGAAGGAGACAAGGTTGTCCCCGCAGGCAGGCTCCTTGGTCTCATAAAGCAATCTACACTACGGAAAGTTGATCCAGGGAAAGTGCAGAGAGAAACCAGATTTCCCACGCAGGGAGGTTCTTCAGGCTTCGAAAAAAATCCTCCAAACGGGAATTGGTTGAAATGACCCCATGAAGGAGTCAAGGTTGCCTCTGCAGACAGGTTCCTTGGTCTCATAAAGCAATCTACACTACGGAAAGTTGATCCAGTGAAAGTGCAGAGAGAGACTACATTCCCTACGCAGGGAGGCTCTTCAGGCTTTGAGAAGATTCCCCCCAATGCAAATTGGTTGCAATGACCCCATGAAGGAGACAAGGTTGCCCCCGCAGACAGGCTCCTTGATCTCATAAAGCAATGTACACTACGGAAAGTTGATCCACTGAAAGTGCAGAGAGAAACCAGATTCCCCACGCAGGGAGGCTCTTCAGGCTTTGAGAAGATTCCTCCCAATTGAAATTGGTTGCAATGACCCCATGAAGCAGACAATGTTGCCCCCGCAGACAGGCTCCTTGGTCTCATAAAGCAATCTACACTACGGAAAGTTGATCCAATGAAAGTGCAGAGAGGTACCAGGTTCCCCACGCAGGGAGGCTCTTCAGGCTTTGAAAAGAATCCTCCCGAACGGGAATTGGTTGAAATGACCCCATGAAGGAGTCAAGGTTGCCCCGGCAGACAGGTTCCTTGGTCTCATAAAGCAATGTACACTACGGAAAGTTGATCTAATGACAGTGCAGAGAGATAACAGATTCCCCACGCTGGTAGGCTCTTCAGGCTTTGAGAAGATTCCTCCCAATGCAAATTGGTTGCAATGACCCCATGAAGGAGACAAGGTTGCCCCCGCAGGCAGGCTCCTTGATCTCATAAAGCAATCTACACTATGGAAAGTTGATCCACTGAAAGTGCAGAGAGAAACCAGATTCCCCACGCAGGGAGGCTCTTCAGGCTTTGAGAAGATTCCTCCCAATGCAAATTGGTTGCAATGACCCCATGAAGGAGACAAGGTTGCCCCCGCAGGCAGGCTCCTTGGTCTCATAAAGCAATCTACACTACGGAAAGTTGATCCAGTGAAAGTGCAGAGAGAAACCAGATTTCCCACGCAGGGAGGTTCTTCAGGCTTCGAAAAAAATCCTCCGAACGGGAATTGGTTGAAATGACCCCATAAAGGAGTCAAGGTTGCCTCTGCAGACAGGTTCCTTGGTCTCATAAAGCAATCTAAACTACGGAAAGTTGATCCAGTGAGAGTGCAGAGAGAAACTACATTCCCTACGCAGGGAGGCTCATCAGGCTTTGAGAAGATTCCCCCCAATGCAAATTGGTTGCAATGACCCCAGGAAGGAGACAAGTTGCCCCCACAGACAGGCTCCTTGGTCTCATAAAGCAATCTACACTACGGAAAGTTGATCCAGTGAAAGTGCAGAGAGAAACTAGATTCCCTACGCAGGGAGGCTCTTCAGGCTTTGAGAAGATTCCTCCCAATGCAAATTGGTTGCAATGACCCCATGAAGGAGACAAGGTTGCCCCCGCAGGCAGCCTCCTTGATCTCATTAAGCAATGTACACTACGGAAAGTTGATCCACTGAAAGTGCAGAGAGAAACCAGATTCCCCACGCAGGGAGGCTCTTCAGGCTTTGAGAAGATTCCTCCCAATGCAAATTGGTTGCAATGACCCCATGAAGGAGACAAGGTTGCCCCCGCAGACAGGCTCCTTGGTCTCATAAAGCAATCTACACTATGGAAAGTTGATCCAATGAAAGTGCAGAGAGATACCAGATTCCCTATGCAGGGAGGCTCTTCAGGCTTTGAGAAGATTCCTCCCAATGCAAATTGGTTGCAATGACCCCATGAAGGAGACAAGGTTGCCCCCGCAGACAGGCTCCTTGATCTCATAAAGCAATGTACACTACGGAAAGTTGATCCACTGAAAGTGCAGAGAGAAACCAGATTCCCTATGCAGGGAGGCTCTTCAGGCTTTGAGAAGATTCCTCCCAATTGAAATTGGTTGCAATGACCCTATGAAGCAGACAATGTTGCCCCCGCAGGCAGGCTACTTGGTCTAATAAAGCAATCTACACTACGGAAAGTTGATCCAATGAAAGTGCAGAGAGTTACCAGGTTCCCCACGCAGGGAGGCTCTTCAGGCTTTGAAAAGAATCCTCCGAACGGGAATTGGTTGAAATGACCCCATGAAGGAGTCAAGGTTGCCCCCGCAGACAGGCTCCTTGGTCTAATAAAGCAATCTACACTACGGAAAGTTGATCCAATGAAAGTGCAGAGAGATAACAGATTCCCCACGCGGGGAGGCTCTTCAGGCTTTGAGAAGATTCCTCCCAATGCAAATTGGTTGCAATGACCCCATGAAGGAGACAAGGTTGCCCCCGCAGGCAGGCTCCTTGGTCTCATAAAGCAATCTACACTACGGAAAGTTGATCCAATGAAAGTCCAGAGAGATACCAGATTCCCAATGCAGGGAGGCTCTTCAGGCTTTGAGAAGATTCCTCCCAATGCAAATTGGTTGCAATGACCCCATGAAGGAGACAAGGTTGCCCCCGCAGACAGGCTCCTTGATCTCATAAAGCAATGTACACTACGGAAAGTTGATCCACTGAAAGTGCAGAGAGAAACCAGATTCCCCATGCAGGGAGGCTCTTCAGGCTTTGAGAAGATTCCTCCCAATTGAAATTGGTTGCAATGACCCCATGAAGCAGACAATGTTGCCCCCGCAGACAGGCTCCTTGGTCTCATAAAGCAATCTACACTATGGAAAGTTGATCCAATGAAAGTGCAGAGAGATACCAGATTCCCTATGCAGGGAGGCTCTTCAGGCTTTGAGAAGATTCCTCCCAATGCAAATTGGTTGCAATGACCCCATGAAGGAGACAAGGTTGCCCCCGCAGGCAGGCTACTTGGTCTAATAAAGCAATCTACACTACGGAAAGTTGATCCAATGAAAGTGCAGAGAGTTACCAGGTTCCCCACGCAGGGAGGCTCTTCAGGCTTTGAAAAGATTCCTCCGAACGGGAATTGGTTGAAATGACCCCATGAAGGAGTCAAGGTTGCCCCTGCAGACAGGCTCCTTGGTCTAATAAAGCAATCTACACTACAGAAAGTTGATCCAATGAAAGTGCAGAGAGATAACAGATTCCCCACGCGGGAGGCTCTTCAGGCTTTGAGAAGATTCCTCCCAATGCAAATTGGTTGCAATGACCCCATGAAGGTGACAAGGTTGCCCCCGCAGGCAGGCTCCTTGATCTCATAAAGCAATCTACACTACGGAAAGTTGATCCACTGAAAGTGCAGAGAGAAACCAGGTTCCCCACGCAGGGAGGCTCTTCAGGCTTTGAGAAGATTCCTCCCAATGCAAATTGGTTGCAATGACCACATGAAGGAGACAAGGTTGTCCCCGCAGGCAGGCTCCTTGGTCTCATAAAGCAATCTACACTACGGAAAGTTGATCCAGGGAAAGTGCAAAGAGAAACCAGATTTCCCACGCAGGGAGGTTCTTCAGGCTTCGAAAAAATCCTCCAAACGGGAATTGGTTGAAATGACCCCATGAAGGAGTCAAGGTTGCCTCTGCAGACAGGATCCTTGGTCTCATAAAGCAATCTACACTACGGAAAGTTGATCCAGTGAAAGAGCAGAGAGAAACTACATTCCCTACGCAGGGAGGCTCTTCAGGCTTTGAGAAGATTCCCCCCAATGCAAATTGGTTGCAATGACCCCATGAAGGAGACAAGGTTGCCCCCGCAGACAGGCTCCTTGATCTCATAAAGCAATGTACACTACGGAAAGTTGATCCACTGAAAGTGCAGAGAGAAACCAGATTCCCCACGCAGGGAGGCTCTTCAGGCTTTGAGAAGATTCCTCCCAATTGAAATTGGTTGCAATAACCCCATGAAGGAGACAAGGTTGCCCCCGCAGGCAGGCTCCTTGGTCTTATAAAGCAATCTACACTACGGAAAGTTGATCCAATGAAAGTGCAGAGAGATACCAGATTCCCAATGCAGGGAGGCTCTTCAGGCTTTGAGAAGATTCCTCCCAATGCAAATTGGTTGCAATGACCGCATGAAGGAGACAAGGTTGCCCCCGCAGACAGGCTCCTTGATCTCATAAAGCAATGTACACTACGGAAAGTTGATCCACTGAAAGTGCAGAGAGAAACCAGATTCCCCATGCAGGGAGGCTCTTCAGGCTTTGAGAAGATTCCTCCCAATTGAAATTGGTTGCAATGACCCCATGAAGCAGACAAGTGTTGCCCCCGCAGACAGGCTCCTTGGTCTCATAAAGCAATCTACACTATGGAAAGTTGATCCAATGAAAGTGCAGAGAGATACCAGATTCCCTATGCAGGGAGGCTCTTCAGGCTTTGAGAAGATTCCTCCCAATGCAAATTGGTTGCAATGACCCCATGAAGGAGACAAGGTTGTCCCCGCAGGCAGGCTCCTTGGTCTCATAAAGCAATCTACACTACGGAAAGTTGATCCAGGGAAAGTGCAAAGAGAAACCAGATTTCCCACGCAGGGAGGTTCTTCAGGCTTCGAGAAAAATCCTCCAAACGGGAATTGGTTGAAATGACCCCATGAAGGAGTCAAGGTTGCCTCTGCAGACAGGTTCCTTGGTCTCATAAAGCAATCTACACTACGGAAAGTTGATCCAGTGAAAGAGCAGAGAGAAACTACATTCCCTACGCAGGGAGGCTCTTCAGGCTTTGAGAAGATTCCCCCCAATGCAAATTGGTTGCAATGACCCCATGAAGGAGACAAGGTTGCCCCCGCAGACAGGCTCCTTGATCTCATAAAGCAATGTACACTACGGAAAGTTGATCCACTGAAAGTGCAGAGAGAAACCAGATTCCCCACGCAGGGAGGCTCTTCAGGCTTTGAGAAGATTCCTCCCAATTGAAATTGGTTGCAATAACCCCATGAAGGAGACAAGGTTGCCCCCGCAGGCAGGCTCCTTGGTCTTATAAAGCAATCTACATTACGGAAAGTTGATCCAATGAAAGTCCAGAGAGATACCAGATTCCCAATGCAGGGAGGCTCTTCAGGCTTTGAGAAGATTCCTCCCAATGCAAATTGGTTGCAATGACCGCATGAAGGAGACAAGGTTGCCCCCGCAGACAGGCTCCTTGATCTCATAAAGCAATGTACACTACGGAAAGTTGATCCACTGAAAGTGCAGAGAGAAACCAGATTCCCCATGCAGGGAGGCTCTTCAGGCTTTGAGAAGATTCCTCCCAATTGAAATTGGTTGCAATGACCCTATGAAGCAGACAGTGTTGCCCCCGCAGACAGGCTCCTTGGTCTCATAAAGCAATCTACACTATGGAAAGTTGATCCAATGAAAGTGCAGAGAGATACCAGATTCCCTATGCAGGGAGGCTCTTCAGGCTTTGAGAAGATTCCTCCCAATGCAAATTGGTTGCAATGACCCCATGAAGGAGACAAGGTTGCCCCCGCAGGCAGGCTACTTGGTCTAATAAAGCAATCTACACTACGGAAAGTTGATCCAATGAAAGTGCAGAGAGTTACCAGGTTCCCCACGCAGGGAGGCTCTTCAGGCTTTGAAAAGAATCCTCCGAACGGGAATTGGTTGAAATGACCCCATGAAGGAGTCAAGGTTGCCCCTGCAGACAGGCTCCTTGGTCTAATAAAGCAATCTACACTACAGAAAGTTGATCCAATGAAAGTGCAGAGAGATAACAGATTCCCCACGCGGGGAGGCTCTTCAGGCTTTGAGAAGATTCCTCCCAATGCAAATTGGTTGCAATGACCCCATGAAGGTGACAAGGTTGCCCCCGCAGGCAGGCTCCTTGATCTCATAAAGCAATCTACACTACGGAAAGTTGATCCAATGAAAGTGCAGAGAGAAACCAGGTTCCCCACGCAGGGAGGCTCTTCAGGCTTTGAGAAGATTCCTCCCAATGCAAATTGGTTGCAATGACCACATGAAGGAGACAAGGTTGTCCCCGCAGACAGGCTCCTTGGTCTCATAAAGCAATCTACACTATGGAAAGTTGATCCAATGAAAGTGCAGAGAGAAACCAGATTTCCCACGCAGGGAGGTTCTACAGGCTTCGAAAAAAATCCTCCAAACGGGAATTGGTTGAAATGACCCCATGAAGGAGTCAAGGTTGCCTCTGCAGACAGGTTCCTTGGTCTCATAAAGCAATCTACACTACGGAAAGTTGATCCAGTGAAAGAGCAGAGAGAAACTACATTCCCTACGCAGGGAGGCTCTTCAGGCTTTGAGAAGATTCCCCCCAATGCAAATTGGTTGCAATGACCCCATGAAGGAGACAAGGTTGCCCCCGCAGACAGGCTCCTTGATCTCATAAAGCAATGTACACTACGGAAAGTTGATCCACTGAAAGTGCAGAGAGAAACCAGATTCCCCACGCAGGGAGGCTCTTCAGGCTTTGAGAAGATTCCTCCCAATTGAAATTGGTTGCAATGACCCCATGAAGCAGACAATGTTGCCCCCGCAGACAGGCTCCTTGTTCTCATAAAGCAATCTACACTATGGAAAGTTGATCCAATGAAAGTGCAGAGAGATACCAGATTCCCTATGCAGGGAGGCTCTTCAGGCTTTGAGAAGATTCCTCCCAATGCAAATTGGTTACAATGAGCCCATGAAGGAGACAAGGTTGCCCCCGCAGACAGGCTACTTGGTCTAATAAAGCAATCTACACTACGGAAAGTTGATCCAATGAAAGTGCAGAGAGGTACCAGGTTCCCCACGCAGGGAGGCTCTTCAGGCTTTGAAAAAAATCCTCCGAACGGGAATTGGTTGAAATGACCCCATGAAGGAGTCAAGGTTGCCCCGGCAGACAGGTTCCTTGGTCTCATAAAGCAATCTACACTACGGAAAGTTGATCTAATGACAGTGCAGAGAGATAACAGATTCCCCACGCTGGTAGGCTCTTCAGGCTTTGAGAAGATTCCTCCCAATGCAAATTACTTGCAATGACCCCATGAAGGTGACAAGGTTGCCCCCGCAGGAAGGCTCCTTGATCTCATAAAGCAATCTACACTACGGAAAGTTGATCCACTGAAAGTGCAGAGAGAAACCAGATTCCCCACGCAGGGAGGCTCTTCAGGCTTTGAGAAGATTCCTCCCAATGCAAATTGGTTGCAATGACCACATGAAGGAGACAAGGTTGTCCCCGCAGGCAGGCTCCTTGGTCTCATAAAGCAATCTACACTACGGAAAGTTGATCCAGGGAAAGTGCAGAGAGAAACCAGATTTCCCACGCAGGGAGGTTCTTCAGGCTTCGAAAAAAATCCTCCGAACGGGAATTGGATGAAATGACCCCATGAAGGAGTCAAGGTTGCCTCTGCAGACAGGTTCCTTGGTCTCATAAAGCAATCTACACTACGGAAAGTTGATCCAGTGAGAGTGCAGAGAGAAACTACATTCCCTACGCAGGGAGGCTCTTCAGGCTTTGAGAAGATTCCCCCAATGCAAATTGGTTCAATGACCCCAGGAAGGAGACAAGTTGCCCCCACAGACAGGCTCCTTGGTCTCATAAAGCAATCTACACTACGGAAAGTTGATCCAGTGAAAGTGCAGAGAGAAACTACATTCCCTACGCAGGGAGGCTCTTCAGGCTTTGAGAAGATTCCCCCCAATGCAAATTGGTTGCAATGACCCCATGAAGGAGACAAGGTTGCCTCCGCAGGCAGCCTCCTTGATCTCATTAAGCAATGTACACTACGGAAAGTTGATCCACTGAAAGTGCAGAGAGAAACCAGATTCCCCACGCAGGGAGGCTCTTCAGGCTTTGAGAAGATTCCTCCCAATGCAAATTGGTTGCAATGACCCCATGAAGGAGACAAGGTTGCCCCCGCAGGCAGCCTCCTTGATCTCATTAAGCAATGTACACTACGGAAAGTTGATCCACTGAAAGTGCAGAGAGAAACCAGATTCCCCACACAGGGAGGCTCTTCAGGCTTTGAGAAGATTCCTCCCAATTGAAATTGGTTGCAATGACCCCATGAAGCAGACAATGTTGCCCCCGCAGACAGGCTCCTTGGTCTCATAAAGCAATCTACACTATGGAAAGTTGATCCAATGAAAGTGCAGAGAGAAACCAGATTCCCTATGCAGGGAGGCTCTTCAGGCTTTGAGAAGATTCCTCCCAATTGAAATTGGTTGCAATGACCCCATGAAGGAGACAATGTTGCCCCCGCAGGCAGGCTCTCTGGTCTCATAAAGCAATCTACACTACGGAAAGTTGATCCAATGAAAGTGCAGAGAGTAACCAGGTTCCCCACGCAGGAGGCTCTTCAGGCTTTGAAAAGAATCCTCCGAACGGGAATTGGTTGAAATGACCCCATGAAGGAGTCAAGGTTGCCTCTGCAGACAGGCTCCTTGGTCTAATAAAGCAATCTACACTACAGAAAGTTGATCCAATGAAAGTGCAGAGAGATAACAGATTCCCCACGCAGGGAGGCTCTTCAGGCTTTGAGAAGATTCCTCCCAATGCAAATTGGTTGCAATGACCCCATGAAGGAGACAAGGTTGCCCCCGCAGGCAGGCTCCTTGGTCTCATAAAGCAATCTACACTACGGAAAGTTGATCCAATGAAAGTGCAGAGAGATACCAGATTCCCCATGCAGGGAGGCTCTTCAGGCTTTGAGAAGATTCCTCCCAATGCAAATTGGTTGCAATGACCCCATGAAGGAGACAAGGTTGCCCCCGCAGACAGGCTCCTTGATCTCATAAAGCAATGTACACTACGGAAAGTTGATCCACTGAAAGTGCAGAGAGAAACCAGATTCCCCATGCAGGGAGGCTCTTCAGGCTTTGAGAAGATTCCTCCCAATTGAAATTGGTTGCAATGACCCTATGAAGCAGACAGTGTTGCCCCCGCAGGCAGGCTACTTGGTCTAATAAAGCAATCTACACTACGGAAAGTTGATCCAATGAAAGTGCAGAGAGTTACCAGGTTCCCCACGCAGGGAGGCTCTTCAGGCTTTGAAAAGAATCCTCCGAACAGGAATTGGTTAAAATGACCCCATGAAGGAGTCAAGGTTGCCCCTGCAGACAGGCTCCTTGGTCTAATAAAGCAATCTACACTACAGAAAGTTGATCCAATGAAAGTGCAGAGAGATAACAGATTCCCCACGCGGGGAGGCTCTTCAGGCTTTGAGAATATTCCTCCCAATGCAAATTGGTTGCAATAACCCCATGAAGGAGACAAGGTTGCCCCCGCAGGCAGGCTCCTTGGTCTTATAAAGCAATCTACATTACGGAAAGTTGATCCAATGAAAGTCCAGAGAGATACCAGATTCCCAATGCAGGGAGGCTCTTCAGGCTTTGAGAAGATTCCTCCCAATGCAAATTGGTTGCAATGACCGCATGAAGGAGACAAGGTTGCCCCCGCAGACAGGCTCCTTGATCTCATAAAGCAATGTACACTACGGAAAGTTGATCCACTGAAAGTGCAGAGAGAAACCAGATTCCCCATGCAGGGAGGCTCTTCAGGCTTTGAGAAGATTCCTCCCAATTGAAATTGGTTGCAATGACCCCATGAAGCAGACAATGTTGCCCCCGCAGACAGGCTCCTTGGTCTCAGAAAGCAATCTACACTATGGAAAGTTGATCCAATGAAAGTGCAGAGAGATACCAGATTCCCTATGCAGGGAGGCTCTTCAGGCTTTGAGAAGATTCCTCCCAATGCAAATTGGTTGCAATGACCCCATGAAGGAGACAAAGTTGCCCCTGCAGACAGGCTCCTTGATCTCATAAAGCAACGTACACTACGGAAAGTTGATCCACTGAAAGTGCAGAGAGAAACCAGATTCCCTATGCAGGGAGGCTCTTCAGGCTTTGAGAAGATTCCTCCCAATTGAAATTGGTTGCAATGACCCTATGAAGCAGACAATGTTGCCCCCGCAGGCAGGCTACTTGGTCTAATAAAGCAATCTACACTACGGAAAGTTGATCCAATGAAAGTGCAGAGAGTTACCAGGTTCCCCACGCAGGGAGGCTCTTCAGGCTTTGAAAAGAATCCTCCGAACGGGAATTGGTTAAAATGACCCCATGAAGGAGTCAAGGTTGCCCCTGCAGACAGGCTCCTTGGTCTAATAAAGCAATCTACACTACAGAAAGTTGATCCAATGAAAGTGCAGAGAGATAACAGATTCCCCACGCGGGGAGGCTCTTCAGGCTTTGAGAAGATTCCTCCCAATGCAAATTGGTTGAAGTGACCCCATGAAGGAGACAAGGTTGCCCCCGCAGGCAGGCTCCTTGGTCTCATAAAGCAATCTACACTACGGAAAGTTGATCCAATGAAAGTGCAGAGAGATACCAGATTCCCCACGCAGGGAGGCTCTTCAGGCTTTGAGAAGATTCCCCCCAATGGGAATTGGTTGCAATGACCCTATGAAGGAGACAAGGTTGCCCCCGCAGGCAGGCTCCTTGATCTCATAAAGCAATGTACACTACGGAAAGTTGATCCACTGAAAGTGCAGAGAGAAACCAGATTCCCCACGCAGGGAGGCTCTTCAGGCTTTGAGAAGATTCCTCCCAATTGCAAATTGGTTGCAATGACCCCATGAAGCAGACAAGTGTTGCCCCCGCAGACAGGCTCCTTGGTCTCATAAAGCAATCTACACTATGGAAAGTTGATCCAATGAAAGTGCAGAGAGATACCAGATTCCCTATGCAGGGAGGCTCTTCAGGCTTTGAGAAGATTCCTCCCAATGCAAATTGGTTGCAATGACCCCATGAAGGAGACAAGGTTGCCCCCGCAGGCAGGCTACTTGGTCTAATAAAGCAATCTACACTACGGAAAGTTGATCCAATGAAAGTGCAGAGAGTTACCAGGTTCCCCACGCAGGGAGGCTCTTCAGGCTTTGAAAAGAATCCTCCGAACGGGAATTGGTTGAAATGACCCCATGAAGGAGTCAAGGTTGCCCCTGCAGACAGGCTCCTTGGTCTAATAAAGCAATCTACACTACAGAAAGTTGATCCAATGAAAGTGCAGAGAGATAACAGATTCCCCACGCGGGAGGCTCTTCAGGCTTTGAGAAGATTCCTCCCAATGCAAATTGGTTGCAATGACCCCATGAAGGTGACAAGGTTGCCCCCGCAGGCAGGCTCCTTGATCTCATAAAGCAATCTACACTACGGAAAGTTGATCCACTGAAAGTGCAGAGAGAAACCAGGTTCCCCACGCAGGGAGGCTCTTCAGGCTTTGAGAAGATTCCTCCCAATGCAAATTGGTTGCAATGACCACATGAAGGAGACAAGGTTGTCCCCGCAGGCAGGCTCCTTGGTCTCATAAAGCAATCTACACTACGGAAAGTTGATCCAGGGAAAGTGCAGAGAGAAACCAGATTTCCCACGCAGGGAGGTTCTTCAGGCTTCGAAAAAATCCTCCAAACGGGAATTGGTTGAAATGACCCCATGAAGGAGTCAAGGTTGCCTCTGCAGACAGGTTCCTTGGTCTCATAAAGCAATCTACACTACGGAAAGTTGATCCAGTGAAAGTGCAGAGAGAAACTACATTCCCTACGCAGGGAGGCTCTTCAGGCTTTGAGAAGATTCCTCCCAATGCAAATTGGTTGCAATGACCCCATGAAGGAGACAAGGTTGCCCCCGCAGACAGGCTCCTTGGTCTCATAAAGCAATGTACACTACGGAAAGTTGATCCACTGAAAGTGCAGAGAGAAACCAGATTCCCCACGCAGGGAGGCTCTTCAGGCTTTGAGAAGATTCCTCCCATTTGCAAATTGGTTGCAATGACCCCATGAAGGAGACAAGGTTGCCCCCGCAGACAGGCTCCTTGGTCTCATAAAGCAATCCACACTCACGGAAAGTTGGATCCAATGAAAGTGCAGAGGAGATACCAGATTCCCTACGCAGGGAGGCTCTTCAGGCTTTGAGAAGATTCCTCCCAATGCAAATTGGTTGCAATGAGCCCATGAAGGAGACAAGGTTGTCCCCGCAGACAGGCTCCTTGGTCTCATAAAGCAATCTACACTACGGAAAGTTGATCCAGGGAAAGTGCAGAGAGAAACCAGATTTCCCACGCAGGGAGGTTCTTCAGGCTTCGAAAAAAATCCTCCAAACGGGAATTGGTTGAAATGACCCCATGAAGGAGTCAAGGTTGCCTCTGCAGACAGGTTCCTTGGTCTCATAAAGCAATCTACACTACGGAAAGTTGATCCAGTGAAAGTGCAGAGAGAAACTACATTCCCTACGCAGGGAGGCTCTTCAGGCTTTGAGAAGATTCCCCCAATGCAAATTGGTTGCAATGACCCCATGAAGGAGACAAGGTTGCCCCCGCAGACAGGCTCCTTGATCTCATAAAGCAATGTACACTACGGAAAGTTGATCCACTGAAAGTGCAGAGAGAAACCAGATTCCCCACGCAGGGAGGCTCTTCAGGCTTTGAGAAGATTCCTCCCAATGCAAATTGGTTGCAATAACCCCATGAAGGAGACAAGGTTGCCCCCGCAGGCAGGCTCCTTGGTCTCATAAAGCAATCTACATTACGGAAAGTTGATCCAATGAAAGTCCAGAGAGATACCAGATTCCCAATGCAGGGAGGCTCTTCAGGCTTTGAGAAGATTCCTCCCAATGCAAATTGGTTGCAATGACCCCATGAAGGAGACAAGGTTGCCCCCGCAGACAGGCTCCTTGATCTCATAAAGCAATCTACACTACGGAAAGTTGATCCACTGAAAGTGCAGAGAGAAACCAGATTCCCCATGCAGGGAGGCTCTTCAGGCTTTGAGAAGATTCCTCCCAATTGAAATTGGTTGCAATGACCCCATGAAGCAGACAATGTTGCCCCCGCAGACAGGCTCCTTGGTCTCATAAAGCAATCTACACTATGGAAAGTTGATCCAATGAAAGTGCAGAGAGAAACCAGATTCCCCACGCAGGGAGGCTCTTCAGGCTTTGAGAAGATTCCTCCCAATGGAAATTGGTTGAAATGACCCCATGAAGGAGACAAGGTTGCCTCTGCAGACAGGTTCCTTGGTCTCATAAAGCAATCTACACTACGGAAAGTTGATCCAGTGAAAGTGCAGAGAGAAACTACATTCCCTACGCAGGGAGGCTCTTCAGGCTTTGAGAAGATTCCTCCCAATGCAAATTGGTTGCAATGACCCCATGAAGGAGACAAGGTTGCCCCCGCAGACAGGCTCCTTGGTCTCATAAAGCAATCTACACTACGGAAAGTTGATCCACTGAAAGTGCAGAGAGAAACCAGATTCCCCACGCAGGAGGCTCTTCAGGCTTTGAGAAGATTCCTCCCAATGCAAATTGGTTGCAATGACCCCATGAAGGAGACAAGGTTGCCCCCGCAGGCAGGCTCCTTGGTCTCATAAAGCAATCTACACTACGGAAAGTTGATCCAATGAAAGTGCAGAGAGATACCAGATTCCCAATGCAGGGAGGCTCTTCAGGCTTTGAGAAGATTCCTCCCAATGCAAATTGGTTGCAATGACCCCATGAAGGAGACAAGGTTGCCCCCGCAGACAGGCTCCTTGATCTCATAAAGCAATGTACACTACGGAAAGTTGATCCACTGAAAGTGCAGAGAGATACCAGATTCCCCACGCAGGGAGGCTCTTCAGGCTTTGAGAAGATTCCTCCCAATGCAAATCAGTTGCAATGACCCCATGAAGGAGACAATGTTGCCCCCGCAGGCAGGCTCCTTGATCTCAATAAAGCAATGTACACTACGGAAAGTTGATCCACTGAAAGTGCAGAGAGTTACCAGGTTCCCCCACGCAGGGAGGCTCTTCAGGCTTTGAAAAGAATCCTCCGAATGCGAATTGGTTGCAGCGGCCCCATGAAGGAGTCAAGGTTGCCCCTGCAGACAGGCTCCTTGGTCTCATAAAGCAATCTACACTACAGAAAGTTGATCCAATGAAAGTGCAGAGAGATAACAGATTCCCCACGCGGGGAGGCTCTTCAGGCTTTGAGAAGATTCCTCCCAATGCAAATTGGTTGCAATGACCCCATGAAGGTGACAAGGTTGCCCCCGCAGGCAGGCTCCTTGATCTCATAAAGCAATCTACACTACGGAAAGTTGATCCAATGAAAGTGCAGAGAGAAACCAGGTTCCCCACGCAGGGAGGCTCTTCAGGCTTTGAGAAGATTCCTCCCAATGCAAATTGGTTGCAATGACCACATGAAGGAGACAAGGTTGTCCCCGCAGACAGGCTCCTTGGTCTCATAAAGCAATCTACACTATGGAAAGTTGATCCAATGAAAGTGCAGAGAGAAACCAGATTTCCCACGCAGGGAGGTTCTACAGGCTTCGAAAAAATCCTCCAAACGGGAATTGGTTGAAATGACCCCATGAAGGAGTCAAGGTTGCCTCTGCAGACAGGTTCCTTGGTCTCATAAAGCAATCTACACTACGGAAAGTTGATCCAGTGAAAGAGCAGAGAGAAACTACATTCCCTACGCAGGGAGGCTCTTCAGGCTTTGAGAAGATTCCCCCCAATGCAAATTGGTTGCAATGACCCCATGAAGGAGACAAGGTTGCCCCCGCAGACAGGCTCCTTGATCTCATAAAGCAATGTACACTACGGAAAGTTGATCCACTGAAAGTGCAGAGAGAAACCAGATTCCCCACGCAGGGAGGCTCTTCAGGCTTTGAGAAGATTCCTCCCAATTGAAATTGGTTGCAATGACCCCATGAAGCAGACAATGTTGCCCCCGCAGACAGGCTCCTTGTTCTCATAAAGCAATCTACACTATGGAAAGTTGATCCAATGAAAGTGCAGAGAGATACCAGATTCCCTATGCAGGGAGGCTCTTCAGGCTTTGAGAAGATTCCTCCCAATGCAAATTGGTTACAATGAGCCCATGAAGGAGACAAGGTTGCCCCCGCAGACAGGCTACTTGGTCTAATAAAGCAATCTACACTACGGAAAGTTGATCCAATGAAAGTGCAGAGAGGTACCAGGTTCCCCACGCAGGGAGGCTCTTCAGGCTTTGAAAAAAATCCTCCGAACGGGAATTGGTTGAAATGACCCCATGAAGGAGTCAAGGTTGCCCCGGCAGACAGGTTCCTTGGTCTCATAAAGCAATCTACACTACGGAAAGTTGATCTAATGACAGTGCAGAGAGATAACAGATTCCCCACGCTGGTAGGCTCTTCAGGCTTTGAGAAGATTCCTCCCAATGCAAATTACTTGCAATGACCCCATGAAGGTGACAAGGTTGCCCCCGCAGGAAGGCTCCTTGATCTCATAAAGCAATCTACACTACGGAAAGTTGATCCACTGAAAGTGCAGAGAGAAACCAGATTCCCCACGCAGGAGGCTCTTCAGGCTTTGAGAAGATTCCTCCCAATGCAAATTGGTTGCAATGACCACATGAAGGAGACAAGGTTGTCCCCGCAGGCAGGCTCCTTGGTCTCATAAAGCAATCTACACTACGGAAAGTTGATCCAGGGAAAGTGCAGAGAGAAACCAGATTTCCCACGCAGGGAGGTTCTTCAGGCTTCGAAAAAAATCCTCCGAACGGGAATTGGATGAAATGACCCCATGAAGGAGTCAAGGTTGCCTCTGCAGACAGGTTCCTTGGTCTCATAAAGCAATCTACACTACGGAAAGTTGATCCAGTGAGAGTGCAGAGAGAAACTACATTCCCTACGCAGGGAGGCTCTTCAGGCTTTGAGAAGATTCCCCCCAATGCAAATTGGTTCAATGACCCCAGGAAGGAGACAAGTTGCCCCCACAGACAGGCTCCTTGGTCTCATAAAGCAATCTACACTACGGAAAGTTGATCCAGTGAAAGTGCAGAGAGAAACTACATTCCCTACGCAGGGAGGCTCTTCAGGCTTTGAGAAGATTCCCCCAATGCAAATTGGTTGCAATGACCCCATGAAGGAGACAAGGTTGCCCCCGCAGGCAGCCTCCTTGATCTCATTAAGCAATGTACACTACGGAAAGTTGATCCACTGAAAGTGCAGAGAGAAACCAGATTCCCCACGCAGGGAGGCTCTTCAGGCTTTGAGAAGATTCCTCCCAATGCAAATTGGTTGCAATGACCCCATGAAGGAGACAAGGTTGCCCCCGCAGGCAGCCTCCTTGATCTCATTAAGCAATGTACACTACGGAAAGTTGATCCACTGAAAGTGCAGAGAGAAACCAGATTCCCCACACAGGGAGGCTCTTCAGGCTTTGAGAAGATTCCTCCCAATTGAAATTGGTTGCAATGACCCCATGAAGCAGACAATGTTGCCCCCGCAGACAGGCTCCTTGGTCTCATAAAGCAATCTACACTATGGAAAGTTGATCCAATGAAAGTGCAGAGAGATACCAGATTCCCTATGCAGGGAGGCTCTTCAGGCTTTGAGAAGATTCCTCCCAATTGCAAATTGGTTGCAATGACCCCATGAAGGAGACAAAGTTGCCCCCGCAGGCAGGCTACTTGGTCTAATAAAGCAATCTACACTACGGAAAGTTGATCCAATGAAAGTGCAGAGAGTTACCAGGTTCCCCACGCAGGGAGGCTCTTCAGGCTTTGAAAAGAATCCTCAGAACGGGAATTGGTTGAAATGACCCCATGAAGGAGTCAAGGTTGCCCCTGCAGACAGGCTCCTTGGTCTAATAAAGCAATCTACACTACAGAAAGTTGATCCAATGAAAGTGCAGAGAGATAACAGATTCCCCACGCGGGGAGGCTCTTCAGGCTTTGAGAAGATTCCTCCCAATGCAAATTGGTTGCAATGACCCCATGAAGGAGACAAGGTTGCCCCCGCAGGCAGGCTCCTTGGTCTCATAAAGCAATCTACACTACGGAAAGTTGATCCAATGAAAGTGCAGAGAGAAACCAGATTCCCCACGCAGGGAGGCTCTTCAGGCTTTGAGAAGATTCCTCCCAATGCAAATTGGTTGCAATGACCACATGAAGGAGACAAGGTTGTCCCCGCAGGCAGGCTCCTTGGTCTCATAAAGCAATCTACACTACGGAAAGTTGATCCAGGGAAAGTGCAAAGAGAAACCAGATTTCCCACGTAGGGAGGTTCTACAGGCTTCGAAAAAAATCCTCCAAACGGGAATTGGTTGAAATGACCCCATGAAGGAGTCAAGGTTGCCTCTGCAGACAGGTTCCTTGGTCTCATAAAGCAATCTACACTACGGAAAGTTGATCCAGTGAAAGAGCAGAGAGAAACTACATTCCCTACGCAGGGAGGCTCTTCAGGCTTTGAGAAGATTCCTCCCAATGCAAATTGGTTGCAATGACCCCATGAAGGAGACAAGGTTGCCCCCGCAGACAGGCTCCTTGATCTCATAAAGCAATGTACACTACGGAAAGTTGATCCACTGAAAGTGCAGAGAGAAACCAGATTCCCCACGCAGGGAGGCTCTTCAGGCTTTGAGAAGATTCCTCCCAATTGAAATTGGTTGCAATGACCCCATGAAGCAGACAATGTTGCCCCCGCAGACAGGCTCCTTGTTCTCATAAAGCAATCTACACTATGGAAAGTTGATCCAATGAAAGTGCAGAGAGATACCAGATTCCCTATGCAGGGAGGCTCTTCAGGCTTTGAGAAGATTCCTCCCAATGCAAATTGGTTACAATGAGCCCATGAAGGAGACAAGGTTGCCCCCGCAGACAGGCTACTTGGTCTAATAAAGCAATCTACACTACGGAAAGTTGATCCAATGAAAGTGCAGAGAGGTACCAGGTTCCCCACGCAGGGAGGCTCTTCAGGCTTTGAAAAAAATCCTCCGAACGGGAATTGGTTGAAATGACCCCATGAAGGAGTCAAGGTTGCCCCGGCAGACAGGTTCCTTGGTCTCATAAAGCAATCTACACTACGGAAAGTTGATCTAATGACAGTGCAGAGAGATAACAGATTCCCCACGCTGGTAGGCTCTTCAGGCTTTGAGAAGATTCCTCCCAATGCAAATTGCTTGCAATGACCCCATGAAGGTGACAAGGTTGCCCCCGCAGGAAGGCTCCTTGATCTCATAAAGCAATCTACACTATGGAAAGTTGATCCACTGAAAGTGCAGAGAGAAACCAGATTCCCCACGCAGGGAGGCTCTTCAGGCTTTGAGAAGATTCCTCCCAATGCAAATTGGTTGCAATGACCATATGAAGGAGACAAGGTTGTCCCCGCAGGCAGGCTCCTTGGTCTCATAAAGCAATCTACACTACGGAAAGTTGATCCAGGGAAAGTGCAGAGAGAAACCAGATTTCCCACGCAGGGAGGTTCTTCAGGCTTCGAAAAAATCCTCCGAACGGGAATTGGATGAAATGACCCCATGAAGGAGTCAAGGTTGCCTCTGCAGACAGGTTCCTTGGTCTCATAAAGCAATCTACACTACGGAAAGTTGATCCAGTGAAAGTGCAGAGAGAAACTACATTCCCTACGCAGGGAGGCTCTTCAGGCTTTGAGAAGATTCCCCCCAATGCAAATTGGTTGCAATGACCCCAGGAAGGAGACAAGTTGCCCCCACAGACAGGCTCCTTGGTCTCATAAAGCAATCTACACTACGGAAAGTTGATCCAGTGAAAGTGCAGAGAGAAACTACATTCCCTACGCAGGGAGGCTCTTCAGGCTTTGAGAAGATTCCCCCCAATGCAAATTGGTTGCAATGACCCCATGATGGAGACAAGGTTGCCCCCGCAGGCAGCCTCCTTGATCTCATTAAGCAATGTACACTACGGAAAGTTGATCCACTGAAAGTGCAGAGAGAAACCAGATTCCCCACACAGGGAGGCTCTTCAGGTTTTGAGAAGATTCCTCCCAATTGAAATTGGTTGCAATGACCCCATGAAGGAGACAAAGTTGCCCCCGCAGGCAGGCTACTTGGTCTAATAAAGCAATCTACACTACGGAAAGTTGATCCAATGAAAGTGCAGAGAGTTACCAGGTTCCCCACGCAGGGAGGCTCTTCAGGCTTTGAAAAGAATCCTCCGAACGGGAATTGGTTGAAATGACCCCATGAAGGAGTCAAGGTTGCCCCTGCAGACAGGCTCCTTGGTCTAATAAAGCAATCTACACTACAGAAAGTTGATCCAATGAAAGTGCAGAGAGATAACAGATTCCCCACGCAGGGAGGCTCTTCAGGCTTTGAGAAGATTCCTCCCAATGCAAATTGGTTGCAATGACCCCATGAAGGAGACAAGGTTGCCCCCGCAGGCAGGCTCCTTGGTCTTATAAAGCAATCTACATTACGGAAAGTTGATCCAATGAAAGTCCAGAGAGATACCAGATTCCCAATGCAGGGAGGCTCTTCAGGCTTTGAGAAGATTCCTCCCAATGCAAATTGGTTGAAATGACCCCATGAAGGAGACAAGGTTGCCCCCGCAGACAGGCTCCTTGGTCTCATAAAGCAATCTACACTATGGAAAGTTGATCCAATGAAAGTGCAGAGAGATACCAGATTCCCTATGCAGGGAGGCTCTTCAGGCTTTGAGAAGATTCCTCCCAATGCAAATTGGTTGCAATGACCCCATGAAGGAGACAAGGTTGCCCCCGCAGGCAGGCTACTTGGTCTAATAAAGCAATCTACACTACGGAAAGTTGATCCAATGAAAGTGCAGAGAGTTACCAGCTTCCCCACGCAGGGAGGCTCTTCAGGCTTTGAAAAGAATCCTCCGAACGGGAATTGGTTGAAATGACCCCATGAAGGAGTCAAGGTTGCCCCTGCAGACAGGCTCCTTGGTCTAATAAAGCAATCTACACTACAGAAAGTTGATCCAATGAAAGTGCAGAGAGATAACAGATTCCCCACGCGGGGAGGCTCTTCAGGCTTTGAGAAGATTCCTCCCAATGCAAATTGGTTGCAATGACCCCATGAAGGTGACAAGGTTGCCCCCGCAGGCAGGCTCCTTGATCTCATAAAGCAATCTACACTACGGAAAGTTGATCCACTGAAAGTGCAGAGAGAAACCAGGTTCCCCACGCAGGGAGGCTCTTCAGGCTTTGAGAAGATTCCTCCCAATGCAAATTGGTTGCAATGACCACATGAAGGAGACAAGGTTGTCCCCGCAGGCAGGCTCCTTGGTCTCATAAAGCAATCTAAACTACGGAAAGTTGATCCAGGGAAAGTGCAGAGAGAAACCAGATTTCCCACGAAGGGAGGTTCTTCAGGCTTCGAAAAAAATCCTCCGAACGGGAATTGGTTGAAATGACCCCATGAAGGAGTCAAGGTTGCCTCTGCAGACAGGTTCCTTGGTCTCATAAAGCAATCTACACTACGGAAAGTTGATCCAGTGAAAGTGCAGAGAGAAACTACATTCCCTATGCAGGGAGGGTCTTCAGGCTTTGAGAAGATTCCCCCAATGCAAATTGGTTGCAATGACCCCATGAAGGAGACAAGGTTGCCCCACAGACAGGCTCCTTGATCTCATAAAGCAATGTACACTACGGAAAGTTGATCCACTGAAAGTGCAGAGAGAAACCAGATTCCCCACGCAGGGAGGCTCTTCAGGCTTTGAGAAGATTCCTCCCAATGCAAATTGGTTGCAATGACCCCATGACGGAGACAAGGTTGCCCCCGCAGGCAGCCTCCTTGATCTCATTAAGCAATGTACACTACGGAAAGTTGATCCACTGAAAGTGCAGAGAGAAACCAGATTCCCCACGCAGGGAGGCTCTTCAGGCTTTGAGAAGATTCCTCCCAATTGCAAATTGGTTGCAATGACCCTATGAAGCAGACAATGTTGCCCCCGCAGGCAGGCTACTTGGTCTAATAAAGCAATCTACACTACGGAAAGTTGATCCAATGAAAGTGCAGAGAGAAACCAGGTTCCCCACGCAGGGAGGCTCTTCAGGCTTTGAAAAGAATCCTCCGAACGGGAATTGGTTAAAATGACCCCATGAAGGAGTCAAGGTTGCCCCTGCAGACAGGCTCCTTGGTCTAATAAAGCAATCCACACTACAGAAAGTTGATCCAATGAAAGTGCAGAGAGATAACAGATTCCCCACGCGGGGAGGCT
Source organism: Gekko gecko (assembly GCA_029375565.1). Taxonomy (NCBI): domain Eukaryota; kingdom Metazoa; phylum Chordata; class Lepidosauria; order Squamata; family Gekkonidae; genus Gekko; species Gekko gecko. The sequence goes on along the minus strand of JAPDNY010000015.1, from coordinate 814,681 downwards.
CTTCAGGCTTTGAGAATATTCCTCCCAATGCAAATTGGTTGCAATAACCCCATGAAGGAGACAAGGTTGCCCCCGCAGGCAGGCTCCTTGGTCTTATAAAGCAATCTACATTACGGAAAGTTGATCCAATGAAAGTCCAGAGAGATACCAGATTCCCAATGCAGGGAGGCTCTTCAGGCTTTGAGAAGATTCCTCCCAATGCAAATTGGTTGAAATGACCCCATGAAGGAGTCAAGGTTGCCCCTGCAGACAGGCTCCTTCGTCTCATAAAGCAATCTACACTATGGAAAGTTGATCCAATGAAAGTGCAGAGAGATACCAGATTCCCTATGCAGGGAGGCTCTTCAGGCTTTGAGAAGATTCCTCCCAATGCAAATTGGTTGCAATGACCCCATGAAGGAGACAAGGTTGCCCCCACAGGCAGGCTCCTTGGTCTCATAAACCAATCTACACTATGGAAAGTTGATCCAATGAAAGTACAGAGAGAAACTACATTCCCTACGCAGGGAGGCTCTTCAGGCTTTGAGAAGATTCCCCCCAATGCAAATTGGTTGCAATGACCCCATGAAGGAGACAAGGTTGCCCCCGCAGACAGGCTCCTTGATCTCATAAAGCAATGTACACTACGGAAAGTTGATCCACTGAAAGTGCAGAGAGAAACCAGATTCCCCACGCAGGGAGGCTCTTCAGGCTTTGAGAAGATTCCTCCCAATTGAAATTGGTTGCAATGACCCCATGAAGCAGACAATGTTGCCCCCGCAGACAGGCTCCTTGTTCTCATAAAGCAATCTACACTATGGAAAGTTGATCCAATGAAAGTGCAGAGAGATACCAGATTCCCTATGCAGGGAGGCTCTTCAGGCTTTGAGAAGATTCCTCCCAATGCAAATTGGTTACAATGAGCCCATGAAGGAGACAAGGTTGCCCCCGCAGACAGGCTACTTGGTCTAATAAAGCAATCTACACTACGGAAAGTTGATCCAATGAAAGTGCAGAGAGGTACCAGGTTCCCCACGCAGGGAGGCTCTTCAGGCTTTGAAAAAAATCCTCCGAACGGGAATTGGTTGAAATGACCCCATGAAGGAGTCAAGGTTGCCCCGGCAGACAGGTTCCTTGGTCTCATAAAGCAATCTACACTACGGAAAGTTGATCTAATGACAGTGCAGAGAGATAACAGATTCCCCACGCTGGTAGGCTCTTCAGGCTTTGAGAAGATTCCTCCCAATGCAAATTACTTGCAATGACCCCATGAAGGTGACAAGGTTGCCCCGCAGGAAGGCTCCTTGATCTCATAAAGCAATCTACACTACGGAAAGTTGATCCACTGAAAGTGCAGAGAGAAACCAGATTCCCCACGCAGGGAGGCTCTTCAGGCTTTGAGAAGATTCCTCCCAATGCAAATTGGTTGCAATGACCACATGAAGGAGACAAGGTTGTCCCCGCAGGCAGGCTCCTTGGTCTCATAAAGCAATCTACACTACGGAAAGTTGATCCAGGGAAAGTGCAGAGAGAAACCAGATTTCCCACGCAGGGAGGTTCTTCAGGCTTCGAAAAAATCCTCCGAACGGGAATTGGATGAAATGACCCCATGAAGGAGTCAAGGTTGCCTCTGCAGACAGGTTCCTTGGTCTCATAAAGCAATCTACACTACGGAAAGTTGATCCAGTGAGAGTGCAGAGAGAAACTACATTCCCTACGCAGGGAGGCTCTTCAGGCTTTGAGAAGATTCCCCCCAATGCAAATTGGTTCAATGACCCCAGGAAGGAGACAAGTTGCCCCCACAGACAGGCTCCTTGGTCTCATAAAGCAATCTACACTACGGAAAGTTGATCCAGTGAAAGTGCAGAGAGAAACTACATTCCCTACGCAGGGAGGCTCTTCAGGCTTTGAGAAGATTCCCCCCAATGCAAATTGGTTGCAATGACCCCATGAAGGAGACAAGGTTGCCCCCGCAGGCAGCCTCCTTGATCTCATTAAGCAATGTACACTACGGAAAGTTGATCCACTGAAATTGCAGAGAGAAACCAGATTCCCCACGCAGGGAGGCTCTTCAGGCTTTGAGAAGATTCCTCCCAATGCAAATTGGTTGCAATGACCCCATGAAGGAGACAAGGTTGCCCCCGCAGGCAGCCTCCTTGATCTCATTAAGCAATGTACACTACGGAAAGTTGATCCACTGAAAGTGCAGAGAGAAACCAGATTCCCCACGCAGGGAGGCTCTTCAGGCTTTGAGAAGATTCCTCCCAATTGAAATTGGTTGCAATGACCCCATGAAGCAGACAATGTTGCCCCCGCAGACAGGCTCCTTGGTCTCATAAAGCAATCTACACTATGGAAAGTTGATCCAATGAAAGTGCAGAGAGATACCAGATTCCCTATGCAGGGAGGCTCTTCAGGCTTTGAGAACATTCCTCCCAATTGAAATTGGTTGCAATGACCCCATGAAGGAGACAAAGTTGCCCCCGCAGGCAGGCTACTTGGTCTAATAAAGCAATCTACACTACGGAAAGTTGATCCAATGAAAGTGCAGAGAGTTACCAGGTTCCCCACGCAGGGAGGCGCTTCAGGCTTAGAAAAGAATCCTCCGAACGGGAATTGGTTGAAATGACCCCATGAAGGAGTCAAGGTTGCCCCTGCAGACAGGCTCCTTGGTCTAATAAAGCAATCTACATTACGGAAAGTTGATCCAATGAAAGTCCAGAGAGATACCAGATTCCCAATGCAGGGAGGCTCTTCAGGCTTTGAGAAGATTCCTCCCAATGCAAATTGGTTGAAATGACCCCATGAAGGAGTCAAGGTTGCCCCTGCAGACAGGCTCCTTGGTCTCATAAAGCAATCTACACTATGGAAAGTTGATCCAATGAAAGTGCAGAGAGATACCAGATTCCCTATGCAGGGAGGCTCTTCAGGCTTTGAGAAGATTCCTCCCAATGCAAATTGGTTGCAATGACCCCATGAAGGAGACAAGGTTGCCCCCGCAGACAGGCTCCTTGGTCTCATAAAGCAATCTACACTATGGAAAGTTGATCCAATGAAAGTGCAGAGAGATACCAGATTCCCTATGCAGGGAGGCTCTTCAGGCTTTGAGAAGATTCCTCCCAATGCAAATTGGTTGCAATGACCCCATGAAGGAGACAAGGTTGCCCCCGCAGGCAGCCTCCTTGATCTCATTAAGCAATGTACACTACGGAAAGTTGATCCACTGAAAGTGCAGAGAGAAACCAGATTCCCCACGCAGGGAGGCTCTTCAGGCTTTGAGAAGATTCCTCCCAATTGAAATTGGTTGCAATGACCCCATGAAGCAGACAATGTTGCCCCCGCAGACAGGCTCCTTGGTCTCATAAAGCAATCTACACTATGGAAAGTTGATCCAATGAAAGTGCAGAGAGATACCAGATTCCCTATGCAGGGAGGCTCTTCAGGCTTTGAGAACATTCCTCCCAATTGAAATTGGTTGCAATGACCCCATGAAGGAGACAAAGTTGCCCCCGCAGGCAGGCTACTTGGTCTAATAAAGCAATCTACACTACGGAAAGTTGATCCAATGAAAGTGCAGAGAGTTACCAGGTTCCCCACGCAGGGAGGCGCTTCAGGCTTAGAAAAGAATCCTCCGAACGGGAATTGGTTGAAATGACCCCATGAAGGAGTCAAGGTTGCCTCTGCAGACAGGTTCCTTGGTCTCATAAAGCAATCTACACTACGGAAAGTTGATCCAGTGAAAGTGCAGAGAGAAACTACATTCCCAATGCAGGGAGGCTTTTCAGGCTTTGAGAAGATTCCTCCCAATGCAAATTGGTTGCAATGACCCCATGAAGGAGACAAGGTTGCCCCCACAGACAGGCTCCTTGATCTCATAAAGCAATGTACACTACGGAAAGTTGATCCACTGAAAGTGCAGAGAGAAACCAGATTCCCAACGCAGGGAGGCTCTTCAGGCTTTGAGAAGATTCCTCCCATTTGAAATTGGTTGCAATGACCCCATGAAGCAGACAATGTTGCCCCCGCAGACAGGCTCCTTGGTCTCATAAAGCAATCTACACTATGGAAAGTTGATCCAATGAAAGTGCAGAGAGATACCAGATTCCCTATGCAGGGAGGCTCTTCAGGCTTTGAGAAGATTCCTCCCAATGCAAATTGGTTACAATGAGCCCATGAAGGAGACAAGGTTGCCCCCGCAGACAGGCTCCTTGATCTCATAAAGCAATGTACACTACGGAAAGTTGATCCACTGAAAGTGCAGAGAGAAACCAGATTCCCCACGCAGGGAGGCTCTTCAGGCTTTGAGAAGATTCCTCCCAATGCAAATTGGTTGCAATGACCCCATGAAGGAGACAAGGCTGCCCCTGCAGACAGGCTCCTTGATCTCATAAAGCAATCTACACTACGGAAAGTTGATCCAGTGAAAGTGCAGAGAGAAACTACATTCCCTACGCAGGGAGGCTCTTCAGGCTTTGAGAAGATTCCCCCAATGCAAATTGGTTGCAATGACCCCAGGAAGGAGACAATGTTGCCCCCGCAGACAGGCTCCTTGGTCTCATAAAGCAATCTACACTACGGAAAGTTGATCCAGTGAAAGTGCAGAGAGAAACTACATTCCCTACGCAGGGAGGCTCTTCAGGCTTTGAGAAGATTCCTCCCAATTGAAATTGGTTGCAATGACCCCATGAAGCAGACAATGTTGCCCCCGCAGACAGGCTCCTTGGTCTCATAAAGCAATCTACACTATGGAAAGTTGATCCAATGAAAGTGCAGAGAGATACCAGATTCCCCACGCAGGGAGGCTCTTCAGGCTTCGACAAAAATCCTCCCAGCGGGAATTGGTTGTAATGACCCCATGAAGGAGACAAGATTCCCCTGCAGACAGGCTCCTTGGTCTCATAAAGCAATCTACACTACGGAATGTTGATCCAATGAAAGTGCAGAGAGATAACAGATTCCCCACGCAGGGAGGCTCTTCAGGCTTCGACAAAAATTCTCCCAGCGGGAATTGGTTGTAATGACCCCATGAAGGAGACAAGATTCCCCTGCAGACAGGCTCCTTGGTCTCATAAAGCAATCTACACTACGGAATGTTGATCCAATGAAAGTGCAGAGAGATACCAGATTCCCTACGCAGAGAGGCTCTTCAGGCTTTGAGAAGATTCCTCCCAATGCAAATTGGTTGCAATGACCCCATGAAGGAGACAAGGTTGTCCAGGCAGGCAGGTTCCTTGGTCTCATAAAGCAATCGACACTACGGAAAGTTGATCCACTGAAAGTACAGAGAGAAACCAGATTCCCCACGCAGGGAGGCTCTTCCATCTTTGAGAAGATTCCCCCCAATGCAAACTGGTTGCAATGACCCCATGAAGGAGACAAGGTTGCCCCCTCAGGCAGCCTCCTTGATCTCATAAAGCAATGTACACTACGGAAAGTTATTCCACTGAAAGTGCAGAGAGAAACCAGATTCCCCACGCAGGGAGGCTCTTCAGGCTTTGAGAAGATTCCTCCCAATGCAAATTGGTTGCAATGACCCCATGAAGTAGAAAAGGTTGCCCCCGCAGACAGGCTCCTTGATCTCATAAAGCAATGTACACTACGGAAAGTTATTCCACTGAAAGTACAGAGAGAAACCAGATTCCCCACGCTGCGAGGCTCTTCAGGCTTTGAGAAGATTCCTCCCAATGCAAATTGGTTGCAATGACCCCATGAAGGAGACAAGGTTGCCCCCGCAGGCAGGCTCCTTGGTCTCCTAAAGCAATCTACACTACGGAAAGTTGATCCAATGAAAGTGCAGGGAGAAACCAGATTCCCTATGCAGGGAGGCTCTTCAGGCTTTGAGAAGTTTCCTCCCAATGCAAATTGGTTGCAATGACCCCATGAAGGAGACAAGGTTGCCCCCGCAGGCAGGCTCCTTGGTCTCCTAAAGCAATCTACACTACGGAAAGTTGATCCAATGAAAGTGCAGGGAGAAACCAGATTCCCCACGCAGGGAGGCTCTTCAGGCTTTGAGAAGATTCCTCCCAATGCAAATTGGTTGCAATGACCCCATGAAGGAGACAAGGTTGCCCCCGCAGGCAGGCTCCTTGGTCTCCTAAAGCAATCTACACTACGGAAAGTTGATCCAATGAAAGTGCAGGGAGAAACCAGATTCCCTATGCAGGGAGGCTCTTCAGGCTTTGAGAAGATTCCTCCCAATGCAAATTGGTTGCAATGACCCCATTAAGGACACAAGGTTGCCCCCACAGACAGGCTACTTGGTCTAATAAAGCAATCTACACTATGGAAAGTTGATCCAATGAAAGTGCAGAGAGATACCAGATTCCCTATGCAGGGAGGCTCTTCAGGCTTTGAGAAGATTCCTCCCAATGCAAATTGGTTGCAATGACCCCATGAAGGAGACAAGGTTGCCCCCGCAGGCAGGCTCCTTGGTCTCCTAAAGCAATCTACACTACGGAAAGTTGATCCAATGAAAGTGCAGGGAGAAACCAGATTCCCTATGCAGGGAGGCTCTTCAGGCTTTGAGAAGATTCCTCCCAATGCAAATTGGTTGCAATGACCCCATGAAGGAGACAAGGTTGCCCCCGCAGGCAGGCTCCTTGGTCTCCTAAAGCAATCTACACTACGGAAAGTTGATCCAATGAAAGTGCAGGGAGAAACCAGATTCCCCACGCAGGGAGGCTCTTCAGGCTTTGAGAAGATTCCTCCCAATGCAAATTGGTTGCAATGACCCCATGAAGGAGACAAGGTTGCCCCCGCAGGCAGGCTCCTTGGTCTCCTAAAGCAATCTACACTACGGAAAGTTGATCCAATGAAAGTGCAGGGAGAAACCAGATTCCCTATGCAGGGAGGCTCTTCAGGCTTTGAGAAGATTCCTCCCAATGCAAATTGGTTGCAATGACCCCATGAAGGACACAAGGTTGCCCCCACAGACAGGCTACTTGGTCTAATAAAGCAATCTACACTATGGAAAGTTGATCCAATGAAAGTGCAGAGAGATACCAGATTCCCTATGCAGGGAGGCTCTTCAGGCTTTGAGAAGATTCCTCCCAATGCAAATTGGTTGCAATGACCCCATGAAGGAGACAAGGTTGCCCCCGCAGGCAGGCTACTTGGTTTAATAAAGCAATCTACACTACGGAAAGTTGATCCAATGAAAGTGCAGAGAGTTACCAGGTTCCCCACGCAGGGAGGCTCTTCAGGCTTTGAAAAGAATCCTCCGAACGGGAATTGGTTGAAATGACCCCATGAAGGAGTCAAGGTTGCCCCTGCAGACAGGCTCCTTGGTCTAATAAAGCAATCTACACTACAGAAAGTTGATCCAATGAAAGTGCAGAGAGATAACAGATTCCCCACGCGGGGAGGCTCTTCAGGCTTTGAGAAGATTCCTCCCAATGCAAATTGGTTGCAATGACCCCATGAAGGAGACAAGGTTGCCCCCGCAGGCAGGCTCCTTGGTCTCCTAAAGCAATCTACACTACGGAAAGTTGATCCAATGAAAGTGCAGGGAGAAACCAGATTCCCCACGCAGGGAGGCTCTTCAGGCTTTGAGAAGATTCCTCCCAATGCAAATTGGTTGCAATGACCCCATGAAGGAGACAAGGTTGCCCCCGCAGGCAGGCTCCTTGGTCTCCTAAAGCAATCTACACTACGGAAAGTTGATCCAATGAAAGTGCAGGGAGAAACCAGATTCCCTATGCAGGGAGGCTCTTCAGGCTTTGAGAAGATTCCTCCCAATGCAAATTGGTTGCAATGACCCCATGAAGGACACAAGGTTGCCCCCACAGACAGGCTACTTGGTCTAATAAAGCAATCTACACTATGGAAAGTTGATCCAATGAAAGTGCAGAGAGATACCAGATTCCCTATGCAGGGAGGCTCTTCAGGCTTTGAGAAGATTCCTCCCAATGCAAATTGGTTGCAATGACCCCATGAAGGAGACAAGGTTGCCCCCGCAGGCAGGCTACTTGGTTTAATAAAGCAATCTACACTACGGAAAGTTGATCCAATGAAAGTGCAGAGAGTTACCAGGTTCCCCACGCAGGGAGGCTCTTCAGGCTTTGAAAAGAATCCTCCGAACGGGAATTGGTTGAAATGACCCCATGAAGGAGTCAAGGTTGCCCCTGCAGACAGGCTCCTTGGTCTAATAAAGCAATCTACACTACAGAAAGTTGATCCAATGAAAGTGCAGAGAGATAACAGATTCCCCACGCGGGGAGGCTCTTCAGGCTTTGAGAAGATTCCTCCCAATGCAAATTGGTTGCAATGACCCCATGAAGGTGACAAGGTTGCCCCCGCAGGCAGGCTCCTTGATCTCATAAAGCAATCTACACTACGGAAAGTTGATCCACTGAAAGTGCAGAGAGAAACCAGGTTCCCCACGCAGGGAGGCTCTTCAGGCTTTGAGAAGATTCCTCCCAATGCAAATTGGTTGCAATGACCACATGAAGGAGACAAGGTTGTCCCCGCAGGCAGGCTCCTTGGTCTCATAAAGCAATCTAAACTACGGAAAGTTGATCCAGGGAAAGTGCAGAGAGAAACCAGATTTCCCACGCAGGGAGGTTCTTCAGGCTTCGAAAAAATCCTCCGAACGGGAATTGGTTGAAATGACCCCATGAAGGAGTCAAGGTTGCCTCTGCAGACAGGTTCCTTGGTCTCATAAAGCAATCTACACTACGGAAAGTTGATCCAGTGAAAGTGCAGAGAGAAACTACATTCCCAATGCAGGGAGGCTCTTCAGGCTTTGAGAAGATTCCTCACAATGCAAATTGGTTGCAATGACCCCATGAAGGAGACAAGGTTGCCCCCACAGACAGGCTCCTTGATCTCATAAAGCAATGTACACTACGGAAAGTTGATCCACTGAAAGTGCAGAGAGAAACCAGATTCCCCACGCAGGGAGGCTCTTCAGGCTTTGAGAAGATTCCTCCCATTTGAAATTGGTTGCAATGACCCCATGAAGTAGACAATGTTGCCCCCGCAGACAGGCTCCTTGGTCTCATAAAGCAATCTACACTATGGAAAGTTGATCCAATGAAAGTGCAGAGAGATACCAGATTCCCTATGCAGGGAGGCTCTTCAGGCTTTGAGAAGATTCCTCCCAATGCAAATTGGTTACAATGAGCCCATGAAGGAGACAAGGTTGCCCCCGCAGACAGGCTACTTGGTCTAATAAAGCAATCTACACTACGGAAAGTTGATCCAATGAAAGTGCAGAGAGGTACCAGGTTCCCCACGCAGGGAGGCTCTTCAGGCTTTGAAAAAAATCCTCCGAACGGGAATTGGTTGAAATGACCCCATGAAGGAGTCAAGGTTGCCCCGGCAGACAGGTTCCTTGGTCTAATAAAGCAATCTACACTACGGAAAGTTGATCTAATGACAGTGCAGAGAGATAACAGATTCCCCACGCTGGTAGGCTCTTCAGGCTTTGAGAAGATTCCTCCCAATGCAAATTGCTTGCAATGACCCCATGAAGGTGACAAGGTTGCCCCCGCAGGAAGGCTCCTTGATCTCATAAAGCAATCTACACTACGGAAAGTTGATCCACTGAAAGTGCAGAGAGAAACCAGGTTCCCCACGCAGGGAGGCTCTTCAGGCTTTGAGAAGATTCCTCCCAATGCAAATTGGTTGCAATGACCACATGAAGGAGACAAGGTTGTCCCCGCAGGCAGGCTCCTTGGTCTCATAAAGCAATCTACACTATGGAAAGTTGATCCAGGGAAAGTGCAGAGAGAAAACAAATTTCCCACGCAGGGAGGGTCTTCAGGCTTCGAAAAAATCCTCCGAACGGGAATTGGTTGAAATGACCCCATGAAGGAGTCAAGGTTGCCTCTGCAGACAGGTTCCATGGTCTCATAAAGCAATCTACACTACGGAAAGTTGATCCAGTGAGAGTGCAGAGAGAAACTACATTCCCTACGCAGGGAGGCTCTTCAGGCTTTGAGAAGATTCCCCCAATGCAAATTGGCTGCAATGACCCCAGGAAGGAGACAATGTTGCCCCGCAGACAGGCTCCTTGGTCTCATAAAGCAATCTACACTACGGAAAGTTGATCCAGTGAAAGTGCAGAGAGAAACTACATTCCCTACGCAGGGAGGCTCTTCAGGCTTTGAGAAGATTCCCCCCAATGCAAATTGGTTGCAATGACCCCATGAAGGAGACAAGGTTGCCCCCGCAGACAGGCTCCTTGATCTCATAAAGCAATGTACACTACGGAAAGTTGATCCACTGAAAGTGCAGAGAGAAACCAGATTCCCCACGCAGGGAGGCTCTTCAGGCTTTGAGAAGATTCCTCCCAATGCAAATTGGTTGCAATGACCCCATGAAGGAGACAAGGCTGCCCCTGCAGACAGGCTCCTTGATCTCATAAAGCAATCTACACTACGGAAAGTTCATCCAGTGAAAGTGCAGAGAGAAACTACATTCCCTACGCAGGGAGGCTCTTCAGGCTTTGAGAAGATTCCCCCCAATGCAAATTGGTTGCAATGACCCCATGAAGGAGACAAGGTTGCCCCCGCAGACAGGCTCCTTGATCTCATAAAGCAATGTACACTACGGAAAGTTGATCCACTGAAAGTGCAGAGAGAAACCAGATTCCCCACGCAGGGAGGCTCTTCAGGCTTTGAGAAGATTCCCCCCAATGCAAATTGGTTGCAATGACCCCAGGAAGGAGACAATGTTGCCCCCGCAGACAGGCTCCTTGGTCTCATAAAGCAATCTACACTACGGAAAGTTGATCCAGTGAAAGTGCAGAGAGAAACTACATTCCCTACGCAGGGAGGCTCTTCAGGCTTTGAGAAGATTCCTCCCAATTGAAATTGGTTGCAATGACCCCATGAAGCAGACAATGTTGCCCCCGCAGACAGGCTCCTTGGTCTCATAAAGCAATCTACACTACGGAAAGTTGATCTAATGACAGTGCAGAGAGATAACAGATTCCCCACGCTGGTAGGCTCTTCAGGCTTTGAGAAGATTCCCCCCAATGCAAATTGGCTGCAATGACCCCAGGAAGGAGACAATGTTGCCCCCGCAGACAGGCTCCTTGGTCTCATAAAGCAATCTACACTATGGAAAGTTGATCCAGGGAAAGTGCAGAGAGAAAACAAATTTCCCACGCAGGGAGGTTCTTCAGGCTTCGAAAAAATCCTCCGAACGGGAATTGGTTGAAATGACCCCATGAAGGAGTCAAGGTTGCCTCTGCAGACAGGTTCCATGGTCTCATAAAGCAATCTACACTACGGAAAGTTGATCCAGTGAGAGTGCAGAGAGAAACTACATTCCCTACGCAGGGAGGCTCTTCAGGCTTTGAGAAGATTCCCCCAATGCAAATTGGCTGCAATGACCCCAGGAAGGAGACAATGTTGCCCCCGCAGACAGGCTCCTTGGTCTCATAAAGCAATGTACACTACGGAAAGTTGATCCAGTGAAAGTGCAGAGAGAAACTACATTCCCTACGCAGGGAGGCTCTTCAGGCTTTGAGAAGATTCCCCCCAATGCAAATTGGTTGCAATGACCCCATGAAGGAGACAAGGTTGCCCCCGCAGACAGGCTCCTTGATCTCATAAAGCAATGTACACTACGGAAAGTTGATCCACTGAAAGTGCAGAGAGAAACCAGATTCCCCACGCAGGGAGGCTCTTCAGGCTTTGAGAAGATTCCTCCCAATGCAAATTGGTTGCAATGACCCCATGAAGGAGACAAGGCTGCCCCTGCAGACAGGCTCCTTGATCTCATAAAGCAATCTACACTACGGAAAGTTCATCCAGTGAAAGTGCAGAGAGAAACTACATTCCCTACGCAGGGAGGCTCTTCAGGCTTTGAGAAGATTCCCCCAATGCAAATTGGCTGCAATGACCCCAGGAAGGAGACAATGTTGCCCCCGCAGACAGGCTCCTTGGTCTCATAAAGCAATCTACACTACGGAAAGTTGATCCAGTGAAAGTGCAGAGAGAAACTACATTCCCTACGCAGGGAGGCTCTTCAGGCTTTGAGAAGATTCCCCCCAATGCAAATTGGTTGCAATGACCCCATGAAGGAGACAAGGTTGCCCCCGCAGACAGGCTCCTTGATCTCATAAAGCAATGTACACTACGGAAAGTTGATCCACTGAAAGTGCAGAGAGAAACCAGATTCCCCACGCAGGGAGGCTCTTCAGGCTTTGAGAAGATTCCTCCCAATGCAAATTGGTTGCAATGACCCCATGAAGGAGACAAGGCTGCCCCTGCAGACAGGCTCCTTGATCTCATAAAGCAATCTACACTACGGAAAGTTCATCCAGTGAAAGTGCAGAGAGAAACTACATTCCCTACGCAGGGAGGCTCTTCAGGCTTTGAGAAGATTCCCCCCAATGCAAATTGGTTGCAATGACCCCAGGAAGGAGACAATGTTGCCCCCGCAGACAGGCTCCTTGGTCTCATAAAGCAATCTACACTACGGAAAGTTGATCCAGTGAAAGTGCAGAGAGAAACTACATTCCCTACGCAGGGAGGCTCTTCAGGCTTTGAGAAGATTCCTCCCAATTGAAATTGGTTGCAATGACCCCATGAAGCAGACAATGTTGCCCCCGCAGACAGGCTCCTTGGTCTCATAAAGCAATCTACACTACGGAAAGTTGATCTAATGACAGTGCAGAGAGATAACAGATTCCCCACGCTGGTAGGCTCTTCAGGCTTTGAGAAGATTCCCCCCAATGCAAATTGGCTGCAATGACCCCAGGAAGGAGACAATGTTGCCCCCGCAGACAGGCTCCTTGGTCTCATAAAGCAATCTACACTATGGAAAGTTGATCCAGGGAAAGTGCAGAGAGAAAACAGATTCCCCACGCAGGGAGGTTCTTCAGGCTTCGAAAAAAATCCTCCGAACGGGAATTGGTTGAAATGACCCCATGAAGGAGTCAAGGTTGCCTCTGCAGACAGGTTCCATGGTCTCATAAAGCAATCTACACTACGGAAAGTTGATCCAGTGAGAGTGCAGAGAGAAACTACATTCCCTACGCAGGGAGGCTCTTCAGGCTTTGAGAAGATTCCCCCCAATGCAAATTGGCTGCAATGACCCCAGGAAGGAGACAATGTTGCCCCCGCAGACAGGCTCCTTGGTCTCATAAAGCAATCTACACTACGGAAAGTTGATCCAGTGAAAGTGCAGAGAGAAACTACATTCCCTACGCAGGGAGGCTCTTCAGGCTTTGAGAAGATTCCCCCAATGCAAATTGGTTGCAATGACCCCATGAAGGAGACAAGGTTGCCCCCGCAGACAGGCTCCTTGATCTCATAAAGCAATGTACACTACGGAAAGTTGATCCACTGAAAGTGCAGAGAGAAACCAGATTCCCCACGCAGGGAGGCTCTTCAGGCTTTGAGAAGATTCCTCCCAATGCAAATTGGTTGCAATGACCCCATGAAGGAGACAAGGCTGCCCCTGCAGACAGGCTCCTTGATCTCATAAAGCAATCTACACTACGGAAAGTTCATCCAGTGAAAGTGCAGAGAGAAACTTCATTCCCTACGCAGGGAGGCTCTTCAGGCTTTGAGAAGATTCCCCCAATGCAAATTGGTTGCAATGACCCCAGGAAGGAGACAATGTTGCCCCCGCAGACAGGCTCCTTGGTCTCATAAAGCAATCTACACTACGGAAAGTTGATCCAGTGAAAGTGCAGAGAGAAACTACATTCCCTACGCAGGGAGGCTCTTCAGGCTTTGAGAAGATTCCTCCCAATTGAAATTGGTTGCAATGACCCCATGAAGCAGACAATGTTGCCCCCGCAGACAGGCTCCTTGGTCTCATAAAGCAATCTACACTATGGAAAGTTGATCCAATGAAAGTGCAGAGAGATACCAGATTCCCCACGCAGGGAGGCTCTTCAGGCTTCGACAAAAATCCTCCCAGCGGGAATTGGTTGTAATGACCCCATGAAGGAGACAAGATTCCCCTGCAGACAGGCTCCTTGGTCTCATAAAGCAATCTACACTACGGAATGTTGATCCAATGAAAGTGCAGAGAGATAACAGATTCCCCACGCAGGGAGGCTCTTCAGGCTTCGACAAAAATCCTCCCAGCGGGAATTGGTTGTAATGACCCCATGAAGGAGACAAGATTCCCCTGCAGACAGGCTCCTTGGTCTCATAAAGCAATCTACACTACGGAATGTTGATACAATGAAAGTACAGAGAGATACCAGATTCCCTACGCAGAGAGGCTCTTCAGGCTTTGAGAAGATTCCTCCCAATGCAAATTGGTTGCAATGACCACATGAAGGAGACAAGGTTGTCCCCGCAGGCAGGTTCCTTGGTCTCATAAAGCAATCGACACTACGGAAAGTTGATCCACTGAAAGTACAGAGAGAAACCAGATTCCCCACGCAGGGAGGCTCTTCCATCTTTGAGAAGATTCCCCCCAATGCAAACTGGTTGCAATGACCCCATGAAGGAGACAAGGTTGCCCCCTCAGGCAGCCTCCTTGATCTCATAAAGCAATGTACACTACGGAAAGTTATTCCACTGAAAGTGCAGAGAGAAACCAGATTCCCCACGCAGGGAGGCTCTTCAGGCTTTGAGAAGATTCCTCCCAATGCAAATTGGTTGCAATGACCCCATGAAGGAGAAAAGGTTGCCCCCGCAGACAGGCTCCTTGATCTCATAAAGCAATGTACACTACGGAAAGTTATTCCACTGAAAGTACAGAGAGAAACCAGATTCCCCACGCTGCGAGGCTCTTCAGGCTTTGAGAAGATTCCTCCCAATGCAAATTGGTTGCAATGACCCCATGAAGGAGACAAGGTTGCCCCCACAGGCAGGCTCCTTGGTCTCCTAAAGCAATCTACACTACGGAAAGTTGATCCAATGAAAGTGCAGGGAGAAACCAGATTCCCTATGCAGGGAGGCTCTTCAGGCTTTGAGAAGATTCCTCCCAATGCAAATTGGTTGCAATGACCCCATGAAGGAGACAAGGTTGCCCCCGCAGGCAGGCTCCTTGGTCTCCTAAAGCAATCTACACTACGGAAAGTTGATCCAATGAAAGTGCAGGGAGAAACCAGATTCCCCACGCAGGGAGGCTCTTCAGGCTTTGAGAAGATTCCTCCCAATGCAAATTGGTTGCAATGACCCCATGAAGGAGACAAGGTTGCCCCCGCAGGCAGGCTCCTTGGTCTCCTAAAGCAATCTACACTACGGAAAGTTGATCCAATGAAAGTGCAGGGAGAAACCAGATTCCCTATGCAGGGAGGCTCTTCAGGCTTTGAGAAGATTCCTCCCAATGCAAATTGGTTGCAATGACCCCATGAAGGACACAAGGTTGCCCCCACAGACAGGCTACTTGGTCTAATAAAGCAATCTACACTATGGAAAGTTGATCCAATGAAAGTGCAGAGAGATACCAGATTCCCTATGCAGGGAGGCTCTTCAGGCTTTGAGAAGATTCCTCCCAATGCAAATTGGTTGCAATGACCCCATGAAGGAGACAAGGTTGCCCCCGCAGGCAGGCTACTTGGTTTAATAAAGCAATCTACACTACGGAAAGTTGATCCAATGAAAGTGCAGAGAGTTACCAGGTTCCCCACGCAGGGAGGCTCTTCAGGCTTTGAAAAGAATCCTCCGAACGGGAATTGGTTGAAATGACCCCATGAAGGAGTCAAGGTTGCCCCTGCAGACAGGCTCCTTGGTCTAATAAAGCAATCTACACTACAGAAAGTTGATCCAATGAAAGTGCAGAGAGATAACAGATTCCCCACGCGGGGAGGCTCTTCAGGCTTTGAGAAGATTCCTCCCAATGCAAATTGGTTGCAATGACCCCATGAAGGAGACAAGGTTGCCCCCGCAGGCAGGCTCCTTGGTCTCCTAAAGCAATCTACACTACGGAAAGTTGATCCAATGAAAGTGCAGGGAGAAACCAGATTCCCCACGCAGGGAGGCTCTTCAGGCTTTGAGAAGATTCCTCCCAATGCAAATTGGTTGCAATGACCCCATGAAGGAGACAAGGTTGCCCCCGCAGGCAGGCTCCTTGGTCTCCTAAAGCAATCTACACTACGGAAAGTTGATCCAATGAAAGTGCAGGGAGAAACCAGATTCCCTATGCAGGGAGGCTCTTCAGGCTTTGAGAAGATTCCTCCCAATGCAAATTGGTTGCAATGACCCCATGAAGGACACAAGGTTGCCCCCACAGACAGGCTACTTGGTCTAATAAAGCAATCTACACTATGGAAAGTTGATCCAATGAAAGTGCAGAGAGATACCAGATTCCCTATGCAGGGAGGCTCTTCAGGCTTTGAGAAGATTCCTCCCAATGCAAATTGGTTGCAATGACCCCATGAAGGAGACAAGGTTGCCCCCGCAGGCAGGCTACTTGGTTTAATAAAGCAATCTACACTACGGAAAGTTGATCCAATGAAAGTGCAGAGAGTTACCAGGTTCCCCACGCAGGGAGGCTCTTCAGGCTTTGAAAAGAATCCTCCGAACGGGAATTGGTTGAAATGACCCCATGAAGGAGTCAAGGTTGCCCCTGCAGACAGGCTCCTTGGTCTAATAAAGCAATCTACACTACAGAAAGTTGATCCAATGAAAGTGCAGAGAGATAACAGATTCCCCACGCGGGGAGGCTCTTCAGGCTTTGAGAAGATTCCTCCCAATGCAAATTGGTTGCAATGACCCCATGAAGGTGACAAGGTTGCCCCCGCAGGCAGGCTCCTTGATCTCATAAAGCAATCTACACTACGGAAAGTTGATCCACTGAAAGTGCAGAGAGAAACCAGGTTCCCCACGCAGGGAGGCTCTTCAGGCTTTGAGAAGATTCCTCCCAATGCAAATTGGTTGCAATGACCCCATGAAGGAGACAAGGTTGTCCCCGCAGGCAGGCTCCTTGGTCTCATAAAGCAATCTAAACTACGGAAAGTTGATCCAGGGAAAGTGCAGAGAGAAACCAGATTTCCCACGCAGGGAGGTTCTTCAGGCTTCGAAAAAAATCCTCCGAACGGGAATTGGTTGAAATGACCCCATGAAGGAGTCAAGGTTGCCTCTGCAGACAGGTTCCTTGGTCTCATAAAGCAATCTACACTACGGAAAGTTGATCCAGTGAAAGTGCAGAGAGAAACTACATTCCCAATGCAGGGAGGCTCTTCAGGCTTTGAGAAGATTCCTCCCAATGCAAATTGGTTGCAATGACCCCATGAAGGAGACAAGGTTGCCCCCACAGACAGGCTCCTTGATCTCATAAAGCAATGTACACTACGGAAAGTTGATCCACTGAAAGTGCAGAGAGAAACCAGATTCCCCACGCAGGGAGGCTCTTCAGGCTTTGAGAAGATTCCTCCCATTTGAAATTGGTTGCAATGACCCCATGAAGCAGACAATGTTGCCCCCGCAGACAGGCTCCTTGGTCTCATAAAGCAATCTACACTATGGAAAGTTGATCCAATGAAAGTGCAGAGAGATACCAGATTCCCTATGCAGGGAGGCTCTTCAGGCTTTGAGAAGATTCCTCCCAATGCAAATTGGTTACAATGAGCCCATGAAGGAGACAAGGTTGCCCCCGCAGACAGGCTACTTGGTCTAATAAAGCAATCTACACTACGGAAAGTTGATCCAATGAAAGTGCAGAGAGGTACCAGGTTCCCCACGCAGGGAGGCTCTTCAGGCTTTGAGAAAAATCCTCCGAACGGGAATTGGTTGAAATGACCCCATGAAGGAGTCAAGGTTGCCCCGGCAGACAGGTTCCTTGGTCTAATAAAGCAATCTACACTACGGAAAGTTGATCTAATGACAGTGCAGAGAGATAACAGATTCCCCACGCTGGTAGGCTCTTCAGGCTTTGAGAAGATTCCTCCCAATGCAAATTGCTTGCAATGACCCCATGAAGGTGACAAGGTTGCCCCCGCAGGCAGGCTCCTTGATCTCATAAAGCAATCTACACTACGGAAAGTTGATCCACTGAAAGTGCAGAGAGAAACCAGGTTCCCCACGCAGGGAGGCTCTTCAGGCTTTGAGAAGATTCCTCCCAATGCAAATTGGTTGCAATGACCACATGAAGGAGACAAGGTTGTCCCCGCAGGCAGGCTCCTTGGTCTCATAAAGCAATCTACACTATGGAAAGTTGATCCAAGGAAAGTGCAGAGAGAAACCAAATTTCCCACGCAGGGAGGTTCTTCAGGCTTCGAAAAAAATCCTCCGAACGGGAATTGGTTGAAATGACCCCATGAAGGAGTCAAGGTTGCCTCTGCAGACAGGTTCCATGGTCTCATAAAGCAATCTACACTACGGAAAGTTGATCCAGTGAGAGTGCAGAGAGAAACTACATTCCCTACGCAGGGAGGCTCTTCAGGCTTTGAGAAGATTCCCCCAATGCAAATTGGCTGCAATGACCCCAGGAAGGAGACAATGTTGCCCCCGCAGACAGGCTCCTTGGTCTCATAAAGCAATCTACACTACGGAAAGTTGATCCAGTGAGAGTGCAGAGAGAAACCACATTCCCCACGCAGGGAGGCTCTTCAGGCTTTGAGAAGATTCCCCCAATGCAAATTGGTTGCAATGACCCCATGAAGGAGACAAGGTTGCCCCCGCAGACAGGCTCCTTGATCTCATAAAGCAATGTACACTACGGAAAGTTGATCCACTGAAAGTGCAGAGAGAAACCAGATTCCCCACGCAGGGAGGCTCTTCAGGCTTTGAGAAGATTCCTCCCAATGCAAATTGGTTGCAATGACCCCATGAAGGAGACAAGGCTGCCCCTGCAGACAGGCTCCTTGATCTCATAAAGCAATCTACACTACGGAAAGTTCATCCAGTGAAAGTGCAGAGAGAAACCACATTCCCTACGCAGGGAGGCTCTTCAGGCTTTGAGAAGATTCCTCCCAATGCAAATTGGTTGCAATGACCCCAGGAAGGAGACAATGTTGCCCCCGCAGACAGGCTCCTTGGTCTCATAAAGCAATCTACACTACGGAAAGTTGATCCAGTGAAAGTGCAGAGAGAAACTACATTCCCTACGCAGGGAGGCTCTTCAGGCTTTGAGAAGATTCCTCCCAATTGCAAATTGGTTGCAATGACCCCATGAAGCAGACAATGTTGCCCCCGCAGACAGGCTCCTTGGTCTCATAAAGCAATCTACACTATGGAAAGTTGATCCAATGAAAGTGCAGAGAGATACCAGATTCCCCACGCAGGGAGGCTCTTCAGGCTTCGACAAAAATCCTCCCAACGGGAATTGGTTGTAATGACCCCATGAAGGAGACAAGATTGCCCCTGCAGACAGGCTCCTTGGTCTCATAAAGCAATCTACACTACGGAATGTTGATCCAATGAAAGTGCAGAGAGATAACAGATTCCCCACGCAGGGAGGCTCTTCAGGCTTCGACAAAAATCCTCCCAGCGGGAATTGGTTGTAATGACCCCATGAAGGAGACAAGATTCCCCTGCAGACAGGCTCCTTGGTCTCATAAAGCAATCTACACTACGGAATGTTGATACAATGAAAGTACAGAGAGATACCAGATTCCCTACGCAGAGAGGCTCTTCAGGCTTTGAGAAGATTCCTCCCAATGCAAATTGGTTGCAATGACCACATGAAGGAGACAAGGTTGTCCCCGCAGGCAGGTTCCTTGGTCTCATAAAGCAATCGACACTACGGAAAGTTGATCCACTGAAAGTACAGAGAGAAACCAGATTCCCCACGCAGGGAGGCTCTTCCATCTTTGAGAAGATTCCCCCCAATGCAAACTGGTTGGAATGACCCCATGAAGGAGACAAGGTTGCCCCCTCAGGCAGCCTCCTTGATCTCATAAAGCAATGTACACTACGGAAAGTTATTCCACTGAAAGTGCAGAGAGAAACCAGATTCCCCACGCAGGGAGGCTCTTCAGGCTTTGAGAAGATTCCTCCCAATACAAATTGGTTGCAATGACCCCATGAAGGAGAAAAGGTTGCCCCCGCAGACAGGCTCCTTGATCTCATAAAGCAATGTACACTACGGAAAGTTATTCCACTGAAAGTGCAGAGAGAAACCAGATTCCCCACGCTGCGAGGCTCTTCAGGCTTTGAGAAGATTCCTCCCAATGCAAATTGGTTGCAATGACCCCATGAAGGAGACAAGGTTGCCCCCACAGGCAGGCTCCTTGGTCTCCTAAAGCAATCTACACTACGGAAAGTTGATCCAATGAAAGTGCAGGGAGAAACCAGATTCCCTATGCAGGGAGGCTCTTCAGGCTTTGAGAAGATTCCTCCCAATGCAAATTGGTTGCAATGACCCCATGAAGGAGACAAGGTTGCCCCCGCAGGCAGGCTCCTTGGTCTCCTAAAGCAATCTACACTACGGAAAGTTGATCCAATGAAAGTGCAGAGAGAAACCAGATTCCCCACGCAGGGAGGCTCTTCAGGCTTTGAGAAGATTCCTCCCAATGCAAATTGGTTGCAATGACCCCATGAAGGAGACAAGGTTGCCCCCGCAGGCAGGCTCCTTGGTCTCCTAAAGCAATCTACACTACGGAAAGTTGATCCAATGAAAGTGCAGGGAGAAACCAGATTCCCTATGCAGGGAGGCTCTTCAGGCTTTGAGAAGATTCCTCCCAATGCAAATTGGTTGAAATGACCCCATGAAGGACACAAGGTTGCCCCCACAGACAGGCTACTTGGTCTAATAAAGCAATCTACACTATGGAAAGTTGATCCAATGAAAGTGCAGAGAGATACCAGATTCCCTATGCAGGGAGGCTCTTCAGGCTTTGAGAAGATTCCTCCCAATGCAAATTGGTTGCAATGACCCCATGAAGGAGACAAGGTTGCCCCCGCAGGCAGGCTACTTGGTTTAATAAAGCAATCTACACTACGGAAAGTTGATCCAATGAAAGTGCAGAGAGTTACCATCTTCCCTACGCAGGGAGGCTCTTCAGGCTTTGAAAAGAATCCTCCGAACGGGAATTGGTTGCAATGACCCCATGAAGGAGTCAAGGTTGCCCCTGCAGACAGGCTCCTTGGTCTAATAAAGCAATCTACACTACAGAAAGTTGATCCAATGAAAGTGCAGAGAGATAACAGATTCCCCACGCGGGGAGGCTCTTCAGGCTTTGAGAAGATTCCTCCCAATGCAAATTGGTTGCAATGACCCCATGAAGGTGACAAGGTTGCCCCCGCAGGCAGGCTCCTTGATCTCATAAAGCAATCTACACTACGGAAAGTTGATCCACTGAAAGTGCAGAGAGAAACCAGGTTCCCCACGCAGGGAGGCTCTTCAGGCTTTGAGAAGATTCCTCCCAATGCAAATTGGTTGCAATGACCACATGAAGGAGACAAGGTTGTCCCCGGAGGCAGGCTCCTTGGTCTCATAAAGCAATCTAAACTACGGAAAGTTGATCCAGGGAAAGTGCTGAGAGAAACCAGATTTCCCACGCAGGGAGGTTCTTCAGGCTTCGAAAAAAATCCTCCGAACGGGAATTGGTTGAAATGACCCCATGAAGGAGTCAAGGTTGCCTCTGCAGACAGGTTCCTTGGTCTCATAAAGCAATCTACACTACGGAAAGTTGATCCAGTGAAAGTGCAGAGAGAAACTACATTCCCAATGCAGGGAGGCTCTTCAGGCTTTGAGAAGATTCCTCCCAATGCAAATTGGTTGCAATGACCCCATGAAGGAGACAAGGTTGCCCCCACAGACAGGCTCCTTGATCTCATAAAGCAATGTACACTACGGAAAGTTGATCCACTGAAAGTGCAGAGAGAAACCAGATTCCCCACGCAGGGAGGCTCTTCAGGCTTTGAGAAGATTCCTCCCATTTGAAATTGGTTGCAATGACCCCATGAAGCAGACAATGTTGCCCCCGCAGACAGGCTCCTTGGTCTCATAAAGCAATCTACACTATGGAAAGTTGATCCAATGAAAGTGCAGAGAGATACCAGATTCCCTATGCAGGGAGGCTCTTCAGGCTTTGAGAAGATTCCTCCCAATGCAAATTGGTTACAATGAGCCCATGAAGGAGACAAGGTTGCCCCCGCAGACAGGCTACTTGGTCTAATAAAGCAATCTACACTACGGAAAGTTGATCCAATGAAAGTGCAGAGAGGTACCAGGTTCCCCACGCAGGGAGGCTCTTCAGGCTTTGAAAAAAATCCTCCGAACGGGAATTGGTTGAAATGACCCCATGAAGGAGTCAAGGTTGCCCCGGCAGACAGGTTCCTTGGTCTAATAAAGCAATCTACACTACGGAAAGTTGATCTAATGACAGTGCAGAGAGATAACAGATTCCCCACGCTGGTAGGCTCTTCAGGCTTTGAGAAGATTCCTCCCAATGCAAATTGCTTGCAATGACCCCATGAAGGTGACAAGGTTGCCCCCGCAGGAAGGCTCCTTGATCTCATAAAGCAATCTACACTACGGAAAGTTGATCCACTGAAAGTGCAGAGAGAAACCAGGTTCCCCACGCAGGGAGGCTCTTCAGGCTTTGAGAAGATTCCTCCCAATGCAAATTGGTTGCAATGACCACATGAAGGAGACAAGGTTGTCCCCGCAGGCAGGCTCCTTGGTCTCATAAAGCAATCTACACTATGGAAAGTTGATCCAGGGAAAGTGCAGAGAGAAACCAGATTTCCCACGCAGGGAGGTTCTTCAGGCTTCGAAAAAAATCCTCCGAACGGGAATTGGTTGAAATGACCCCATGAAGGAGTCAAGGTTGCCTCTGCAGACAGGTTCCATGGTCTCATAAAGCAATCTACACTACGGAAAGTTGATCCAGTGAGAGTGCAGAGAGAAACTACATTCCCTACGCAGGGAGGCTCTTCAGGCTTTGAGAAGATTCCCCCCAATGCAAATTGGCTGCAATGACCCCAGGAAGGAGACAATGTTGCCCCCGCAGACAGGCTCCTTGGTCTCATAAAGCAATCTACACTACGGAAAGTTGATCCAGTGAAAGTGCAGAGAGAAACTACATTCCCTACGCAGGGAGGCTCTTCAGGCTTTGAGAAGATTCCCCCAATGCAAATTGGTTGCAATGACCCCATGAAGGAGACAAGTTTGCCCCCGCAGACAGGCTCCTTGATCTCATAAAGCAATGTACACTACGGAAAGTTGATCCACTGAAAGTGCAGAGAGAAACCAGATTCCCCACGCAGGGAGGCTCTTCAGGCTTTGAGAAGATTCCTCCCAATGCAAATTGGTTGCAATGACCCCATGAAGGAGACAAGGCTGCCCCTGCAGACAGGCTCCTTGATCTCATAAAGCAATCTACACTACGGAAAGTTCATCCAGTGAAAGTGCAGAGAGAAACTACATTCCCTACGCAGGGAGGCTCTTCAGGCTTTGAGAAGATTCCCCCCAATGCAAATTGGTTGCAATGACCCCAGGAAGGAGACAATGTTGCCCCCGCAGACAGGCTCCTTGGTCTCATAAAGCAATCTACACTACGGAAAGTTGATCCAGTGAAAGTGCAGAGAGAAACTACATTCCCTACGCAGGGAGGCTCTTCAGGCTTTGAGAAGATTCCTCCCAATTGAAATTGGTTGCAATGACCCCATGAAGCAGACAATGTTGCCCCCGCAGACAGGCTCCTTGGTCTCATAAAGCAATCTACACTATGGAAAGTTGATCCAATGAAAGTGCAGAGAGATACCAGATTCCCTATGCAGGGAGGCTCTTCAGGCTTTGAGAAGATTCCTCCCAATGCAAATTGGTTGCAATGACCCCATGAAGGAGACAAGGTTGCCCCCGCAGGCAGGCTACTTGGTCTAATAAAGCAATCTACACTACGGAAAGTTGATCCAATGAAAGTGCAGAGAGTTACCAGGTTCCCCACGCAGGGAGGCTCTTCAGGCTTTGAAAAGAATCCTCCGAACGGCAATTGGTTGCAATGACCCCATGAAGGAGTCAAGGTTGCCCCTGCAGACAGGCTCCTTGGTCTAATAAAGCAATCTACACTACAGAAAGTTGATCCAATGAAAGTGCAGAGAGATAACAGATTCCCCACGCGGGGAGGCTCTTCAGGCTTTGAGAAGATTCCTCCCAATGCAAATTGGTTGCAATGACCCCATGAAGGTGACAAGGTTGCCCCCGCAGGCAGGCTCCTTGATCTCATAAAGCAATCTACACTACGGAAAGTTGATCCACTGAAAGTGCAGAGAGAAACCAGGTTCCCCACGCAGGGAGGCTCTTCAGGCTTTGAGAAGATTCCTCCCAATGCAAATTGGTTGCAATGACCACATGAAGGAGACAAGGTTGTCCCCGGAGGCAGGCTCCTTGGTCTCATAAAGCAATCTAAACTACGGAAAGTTGATCCAGGGAAAGTGCTGAGAGAAACCAGATTTCCCACGCAGGGAGGTTCTTCAGGCTTCGAAAAAAATCCTCCGAACGGGAATTGGTTGAAATGACCCCATGAAGGAGTCAAGGTTGCCTCTGCAGACAGGTTCCTTGGTCTCATAAAGCAATCTACACTACGGAAAGTTGATCCAGTGAAAGTGCAGAGAGAAACTACATTCCCAATGCAGGGAGGCTCTTCAGGCTTTGAGAAGATTCCTCCCAATGCAAATTGGTTGCAATGACCCCATGAAGGAGACAAGGTTGCCCCCACAGACAGGCTCCTTGATCTCATAAAGCAATGTACACTACGGAAAGTTGATCCACTGAAAGTGCAGAGAGAAACCAGATTCCCCACGCAGGGAGGCTCTTCAGGCTTTGAGAAGATTCCTCCCATTTGAAATTGGTTGCAATGACCCCATGAAGCAGACAATGTTGCCCCCGCAGACAGGCTCCTTGGTCTCATAAAGCAATCTACACTATGGAAAGTTGATCCAATGAAAGTGCAGAGAGATACCAGATTCCCTATGCAGGGAGGCTCTTCAGGCTTTGAGAAGATTCCTCCCAATGCAAATTGGTTACAATGAGCCCATGAAGGAGACAAGGTTGCCCCCGCAGACAGGCTACTTGGTCTAATAAAGCAATCTACACTACGGAAAGTTGATCCAATGAAAGTGCAGAGAGGTACCAGGTTCCCCACGCAGGGAGGCTCTTCAGGCTTTGAAAAAAATCCTCCGAACGGGAATTGGTTGAAATGACCCCATGAAGGAGTCAAGGTTGCCCCGGCAGACAGGTTCCTTGGTCTAATAAAGCAATCTACACTACGGAAAGTTGATCTAATGACAGTGCAGAGAGATAACAGATTCCCCACGCTGGTAGGCTCTTCAGGCTTTGAGAAGATTCCTCCCAATGCAAATTGCTTGCAATGACCCCATGAAGGTGACAAGGTTGCCCCCGCAGGAAGGCTCCTTGATCTCATAAAGCAATCTACACTACGGAAAGTTGATCCACTGAAAGTGCAGAGAGAAACCAGGTTCCCCACGCAGGGAGGCTCTTCAGGCTTTGAGAAGATTCCTCCCAATGCAAATTGGTTGCAATGACCACATGAAGGAGACAAGGTTGTCCCCGCAGGCAGGCTCCTTGGTCTCATAAAGCAATCTACACTATGGAAAGTTGATCCAGGGAAAGTGCAGAGAGAAAACAAATTTCCCACGCAGGGAGGTTCTTCAGGCTTCGAAAAAAATCCTCCGAACGGGAATTGGTTGAAATGACCCCATGAAGGAGTCAAGGTTGCCTCTGCAGACAGGTTCCATGGTCTCATAAAGCAATCTACACTACGGAAAGTTGATCCAGTGAGAGTGCAGAGAGAAACTACATTCCCTACGCAGGGAGGCTCTTCAGGCTTTGAGAAGATTCCCCCCAATGCAAATTGGCTGCAATGACCCCAGGAAGGAGACAATGTTGCCCCCGCAGACAGGCTCCTTGGTCTCATAAAGCAATCTACACTACGGAAAGTTGATCCAGTGAAAGTGCAGAGAGAAACTACATTCCCTACGCAGGGAGGCTCTTCAGGCTTTGAGAAGATTCCCCCCAATGCAAATTGGTTGCAATGACCCCATGAAGGAGACAAGTTTGCCCCCGCAGACAGGCTCCTTGATCTCATAAAGCAATGTACACTACGGAAAGTTGATCCACTGAAAGTGCAGAGAGAAACCAGATTCCCCACGCAGGGAGGCTCTTCAGGCTTTGAGAAGATTCCTCCCAATGCAAATTGGTTGCAATGACCCCATGAAGGAGACAAGGCTGCCCCTGCAGACAGGCTCCTTGATCTCATAAAGCAATCTACACTACGGAAAGTTCATCCAGTGAAAGTGCAGAGAGAAACTACATTCCCTACGCAGGGAGGCTCTTCAGGCTTTGAGAAGATTCCCCCCAATGCAAATTGGTTGCAATGACCCCAGGAAGGAGACAATGTTGCCCCCGCAGACAGGCTCCTTGGTCTCATAAAGCAATCTACACTACGGAAAGTTGATCCAGTGAAAGTGCAGAGAGAAACTACATTCCCTACGCAGGGAGGCTCTTCAGGCTTTGAGAAGATTCCTCCCAATTGAAATTGGTTGCAATGACCCCATGAAGCAGACAATGTTGCCCCCGCAGACAGGCTCCTTGGTCTCATAAAGCAATCTACACTATGGAAAGTTGATCCAATGAAAGTGCAGAGAGATACCAGATTCCCTATGCAGGGAGGCTCTTCAGGCTTTGAGAAGATTCCTCCCAATGCAAATTGGTTGCAATGACCCCATGAAGGAGACAAGGTTGCCCCCGCAGGCAGGCTACTTGGTCTAATAAAGCAATCTACACTACGGAAAGTTGATCCAATGAAAGTGCAGAGAGTTACCAGGTTCCCCACGCAGGGAGGCTCTTCAGGCTTTGAAAAGAATCCTCCGAACGGGAATTGGTTGAAATGACCCCATGAAGGAGTCAAGGTTGCCCCTGCAGACAGGCTCCTTGGTCTAATAAAGCAATCTACACTACAGAAAGTTGATCCAATGAAAGTGGAGAGAGATAACAGATTCCCCACGCGGGGAGGCTCTTCAGGCTTTGAGAATATTCCTCCCAATGCAAATTGGTTGCAATTACCCCATGAAGGAGACAAGGTTGCCCCCGCAGGCAGGCTCCTTGGTCTTATAAAGCAATCTACATTACGGAAAGTTGATCCAATGAAAGTCCAGAGAGATACCAGATTCCCAATGCAGGGAGGCTCTTCAGGCTTTGAGAAGATTCCTCCCAATGCAAATTGGTTGAAATGACCCCATGAAGGAGACAAGGTTGCCCCCGCAGGCAGGCTCCTTGTTCTCATAAAGCAATCGACACTACGGAAAGTTGATCCAGGGAAAGTACAGAGAGAAACCAGATTCCCTATGCAAGGAGGCGCTTCAGGCTTTGAGAAGATTCCTCCCAATGCAAATTGCTTGCAATGACCCCATGAAGGAGACAAGGCTGCCCCTGCAGACAGGCTCCTTGGTCTCATAAAGCAATCTACACTACGGAATGTTGATCCAATGAAAGTCCAGAGAGATACCAGATTCCCTATGCAGGGAGGCTCTTCATGCTTTGAGAAGATTCCTCCCAATGCAAATTGGTTGAAATGACCCCATGAAGGAGACAAGGTTGCCCCCACAGGAAGGCTCCTTGGTCTCATAAAGCAATCTACACTACGGAAAGTTGATCCAGGGAAAGTGCAGAGAGAAACCAGATTCCCTATGCAGGGAGGCGCTTCAGGCTTTGAGAAGATTCCTCCCAATGCAAATTGCTTGCAATGACCCCATGAAGGAGACAAGGTTGCCCCTGCAGGCAGGCTCCTTGGTCTCATAAAGCAATCTACACTACGGAATGTTGATCCAATGAAAGTCCAGAGAGATACCAGATTCCCTATGCAGGGAGGCTCTTCATGCTTTGAGAAGATTCCTCCCAATGCAAATTGGTTGAAATGACCCCATGAAGGAGACAAGGTTGCCCCCACAGGAAGGCTCCTTGGTCTCATAAAGCAATCTACACTACGGAAAGTTGATCCAGGGAAAGTGCAGAGAGAAACCAGATTCCCTATGCAGAGAGGCTCTTCAGGCTTTGAGAAGATTCCTCCCAATGCAAACTGGTTGCAATGACCCCATGAAGGAGACAAGGTTGCCCCCTCAGGCAGCCTCCTTGATCTCATAAAGCAATGTACACTACGGAAAGTTATTCCACTGAAAGTGCAGAGAGAAACCAGATTCCCCACGCAGGGAGGCTCTTCAGGCTTTGAGAAGATTCCTCCCAATGCAAATTGGTTGCAATGACCCCATGAAGGAGAGAAGGTTGCCCCCGCAGACAGGCTCCTTGATCTCATAAAGCAATCTACACTACGGAAAGTTGATCCAATGAAAGTGCAGGGAGAAACCAGATTCCCTATGCAGGGAGGCTCTTCAGGCTTTGAGAAGATTCCTCCCAATGCAAACTGGTTGCAATGACCCCATGAAGGAGACAAGGTTGCCCCCTCAGGCAGCCTCCTTGATCTCATAAAGCAATGTACACTACGGAAAGTTATTCCACTGAAAGTGCAGAGAGAAACCAGATTCCCCACGCAGGGAGGCTCTTCAGGCTTTGAGAAGATTCCTCCCAATGCAAATTGGTTGCAATGACCCCATGAAGGAGAAAAGGTTGCCCCCGCAGACAGGCTCCTTGATCTCATAAAGCAATCTACACTACGGAAAGTTGATCCAATGAAAGTGCAGGGAGAAACCAGATTCCCCACGCAGGGAGGCTCTTCAGGCTTTGAGAAGATTCCTCCCAATGCAAACTGGTTGCAATGACCCCATGAAGGAGACAAGGTTGCCCCCTCAGGCAGCCTCCTTGATCTCATAAAGCAATGTACACTACGGAAAGTTATTCCACTGAAAGTGCAGAGAGAAACCAGATTCCCCACGCTGCGAGGCTCTTCAGGCTTTGAGAAGATTCCTCCCAATGCAAATTGGTTGCAATGACCCCATGAAGGAGACAAGGTTGCCCCCGCAGGCAGGCTCCTTGGTCTCCTAAAGCAATCTACACTACGGAAAGTTGATCCAATGAAAGTGCAGGGAGAAACCAGATTCCCTATGCAGGGAGGCTCTTCAGGCTTTGAGAAGATTCCTCCCAATGCAAATTGGTTGCAATGACCCCATGAAGGAGACAAGGTTGCCCCCGCAGGCAGGCTCCTTGGTCTCCTAAAGCAATCTACACTACGGAAAGTTGATCCAATGAAAGTGCAGGGAGAAACCAGATTCCCTATGCAGGGAGGCTCTTCAGGCTTTGAGAAGATTCCTCCCAATGCAAATTGGTTGCAATGACCCCATGAAGGAGACAAGGTTGCCCCCGCAGGCAGGCTCCTTGGTCTCCTAAAGCAATCTACACTACGGAAAGTTGATCCAATGAAAGTGCAGGGAGAAACCAGATTCCCCACGCAGGGAGGCTCTTCAGGCTTTGAGAAGATTCCTCCCAATGCAAATTGGTTGCAATGACCACATGAAGGAGACAAGGTTGTCCCCGCAGGCAGGCTCCTTGGTCTCATAAAGCAATCTAAACTACGGAAAGTTGATCCAGGGAAAGTGCAGAGAGAAACCAGATTTCCCACGCAGGGAGGTTCTTCAGGCTTCGAAAAAAATCCTCCGAACGGGAATTGGTTGAAATGACCCCATGAAGGAGTCAAGGTTGCCTCTGCAGACAGGTTCCTTGGTCTCATAAAGCAATCTACACTACGGAAAGTTGATCCAGTGAAAGTGCAGAGAGAAACTACATTCCCAATGCAGGGAGGCTCTTCAGGCTTTGAGAAGATTCCTCCCAATGCAAATTGGTTGCAATGACCCCATGAAGGAGACAAGGTTGCCCCCACAGACAGGCTCCTTGATCTCATAAAGCAATGTACACTACGGAAAGTTGATCCACTGAAAGTGCAGAGAGAAACCAGATTCCCCACGCAGGGAGGCTCTTCAGGCTTTGAGAAGATTCCTCCCATTTGAAATTGGTTGCAATGACCCCATGAAGCAGACAATGTTGCCCCCGCAGACAGGCTCCTTGGTCTCATAAAGCAATCTACACTATGGAAAGTTGATCCAATGAAAGTGCAGAGAGATACCAGATTCCCTATGCAGGGAGGCTCTTCAGGCTTTGAGAAGATTCCTCCCAATGCAAATTGGTTACAATGAGCCCATGAAGGAGACAAGGTTGCCCCCGCAGACAGGCTACTTGGTCTAATAAAGCAATCTACACTACGGAAAGTTGATCCAATGAAAGTGCAGAGAGGTACCAGGTTCCCCACGCAGGGAGGCTCTTCAGGCTTTGAAAAAAATCCTCCGAACGGGAATTGGTTGAAATGACCCCATGAAGGAGTCAAGGTTGCCCCGGCAGACAGGTTCCTTGGTCTAATAAAGCAATCTACACTACGGAAAGTTGATCTAATGACAGTGCAGAGAGATAACAGATTCCCCACGCTGGTAGGCTCTTCAGGCTTTGAGAAGATTCCTCCCAATGCAAATTGCTTGCAATGACCCCATGAAGGTGACAAGGTTGCCCCCGCAGGAAGGCTCCTTGATCTCATAAAGCAATCTACACTACGGAAAGTTGATCCACTGAAAGTGCAGAGAGAAACCAGGTTCCCCACGCAGGGAGGCTCTTCAGGCTTTGAGAAGATTCCTCCCAATGCAAATTGGTTGCAATGACCACATGAAGGAGACAAGGTTGTCCCCGCAGGCAGGCTCCTTGGTCTCATAAAGCAATCTACACTATGGAAAGTTGATCCAGGGAAAGTGCAGAGAGAAACCAAATTTCCCACGCAGGGAGGTTCTTCAGGCTTCGAAAAAAATCCTCCGAACGGGAATTGGTTGAAATGACCCCATGAAGGAGTCAAGGTTGCCTCTGCAGACAGGTTCCATGGTCTCATAAAGCAATCTACACTACGGAAAGTTGATCCAGTGAGAGTGCAGAGAGAAACTACATTCCCTACGCAGGGAGGCTCTTCAGGCTTTGAGAAGATTCCCCCCAATGCAAATTGGCTGCAATGACCCCAGGAAGGAGACAATGTTGCCCCCGCAGACAGGCTCCTTGGTCTCATAAAGCAATCTACACTATGGAAAGTTGATCCAATGAAAGTGCAGAGAGATACCAGATTCCCTATGCAGGGAGGCTCTTCAGGCTTTGAGAAGATTCCTCCCAATGCAAATTGGTTGCAATGACCCCATGAAGGAGACAAGGTTGCCCCCGCAGGCAGGCTACTTGGTCTAATAAAGCAATCTACACTACGGAAAGTTGATCCAATGAAAGTGCAGAGAGTTACCAGGTTCCCCACGCAGGGAGGCTCTTCAGGCTTTGAAAAGAATCCTCCGAACGGGAATTGGTTGAAATGACCCCATGAAGGAGTCAAGGTTGCCCCTGCAGACAGGCTCCTTGGTCTAATAAAGCAATCTACACTACAGAAAGTTGATCCAATGAAAGTGGAGAGAGATAACAGATTCCCCACGCGGGGAGGCTCTTCAGGCTTTGAGAATATTCCTCCCAATGCAAATTGGTTGCAATTACCCCATGAAGGAGACAAGGTTGCCCCCACAGGCAGGCTCCTTGGTCTTATAAAGCAATCTACATTACGGAAAGTTGATCCAATGAAAGTCCAGAGAGATACCAGATTCCCAATGCAGGGAGGCTCTTCAGGCTTTGAGAAGATTCCTCCCAATGCAAATTGGTTGAAATGACCCCATGAAGGAGACAAGGTTGCCCCCGCAGGCAGGCTCCTTGTTCTCATAAAGCAATCGACACTACGGAAAGTTGATCCAGGGAAAGTACAGAGAGAAACCAGATTCCCTATGCAAGGAGGCGCTTCAGGCTTTGAGAAGATTCCTCCCAATGCAAATTGCTTGCAATGACCCCATGAAGGAGACAAGGCTGCCCCTGCAGACAGGCTCCTTGGTCTCATAAAGCAATCTACACTACGGAATGTTGATCCAATGAAAGTCCAGAGAGATACCAGATTCCCTATGCAGGGAGGCTCTTCATGCTTTGAGAAGATTCCTCCCAATGCAAATTGGTTGAAATGACCCCATGAAGGAGACAAGGTTGCCCCCACAGGAAGGCTCCTTGGTCTCATAAAGCAATCTACACTACGGAAAGTTGATCCAGTGAAAGTGCAGAGAGAAACCAGATTCCCTATGCAGAGAGGCTCTTCAGGCTTTGAGAAGATTCCTCCCAATGCAAACTGGTTGCAATGACCCCATGAAGGAGACAAGGTTGCCCCCTCAGGCAGCCTCCTTGATCTCATAAAGCAATGTACACTACGGAAAGTTGATTCCACTGAAAGTGCAGAGAGAAACCAGATTCCCCACGCAGGGAGGCTCTTCAGGCTTTGAGAAGATTCCTCCCAATGCAAATTGGTTGCAATGACCCCATGAAGGAGACAAGGTTGCCCCCGCAGACAGGCTCCTTGATCTCATAAAGCAATCTACACTACGGAAAGTTGATCCAATGAAAGTGCAGAGAGAAACCAGATTCCCTATGCAGGGAGGCTCTTCAGGCTTTGAGAAGATTCCTCCCAATGCAAACTGGTTGCAATGACCCCATGAAGGAGACAAGGTTGCCCCCTCAGGCAGCCTCCTTGATCTCATAAAGCAATGTACACTACGGAAAGTTGATTCCACTGAAAGTGCAGAGAGAAACCAGATTCCCCACGCAGGGAGGCTCTTCAGGCTTTGAGAAGATTCCTCCCAATGCAAATTGGTTGCAATGACCCCATGAAGGAGACAAGGTTGCCCCCACAGACAGGCTCCTTGATCTCATAAAGCAATCTACACTACGGAAAGTTGATCCAATGAAAGTGCAGGGAGAAACCAGATTCCCCACGCAGGGAGGCTCTTCAGGCTTTGAGAAGATTCCTCCCAATGCAAACTGGTTGCAATGACCCCATGAAGGAGACAAGGTTGCCCCCGCAGGCAGGCTCCTTGATCTCATAAAGCAATGTACACTACGGAAAGTTGATTCCACTGAAAGTGCAGAGAGAAACCAGATTCCCCACGCTGCGAGGCTCTTCAGGCTTTGAGAAGATTCCTCACAATGCAAATTGGTTGCAATGACCCCATGAAGGAGACAAGGTTGCCCCCGCAGGCAGGCTCCTTGGTCTCCTAAAGCAATCTACACTACGGAAAGTTGATCCAATGAAAGTGCAGAGAGAAACCAGATTACCCACGCAGGGAGGCTCTTCAGGCTTTGAGAAGATTCCTCCCAATGCAAATTGGTTGCAATGACCCCATGAAGGAGAAAAGGTTGCCCCCGCAGACAGGCTCCTTGATCTCATAAAGCAATGTACACTACGGAAAGTTGATCCAATGAAAGTGCAGGGAGAAACCAGATTCCCTATGCAGGGAGGCTCTTCAGGCTTTGAGAAGATTCCTCCCAATGCAAATTGGTTGCAATGACCCCATGAAGGAGACAAGGTTGCCCCCGCAGGCAGGCTCCTTGGTCTCCTAAAGCAATCTACACTACGGAAAGTTGATCCAATGAAAGTGCAGAGAGAAACCAGATTACCCACGCAGGGAGGCTCTTCAGGCTTTGAGAAGATTCCTCCCAATGCAAATTGGTTGCAATGACCCCATGAAGGAGACAAGGTTGCCCCCGCAGGCAGGCTCCTTGGTCTCCTAAAGCAATCTACACTACGGAAAGTTGATCCAATGAAAGTGCAGGGAGAAACCAGATTCCCCACGCAGGGAGGCTCTTCAGGCTTTGAGAAGATTCCTCCCAATGCAAATTGGTTGCAATGACCCCATGAAGGAGACAAGGTTGCCCCCGCAGGCAGGCTCCTTGGTCTCCTAAAGCAATCTACACTACGGAAAGTTGATCCAATGAAAGTGCAGAGAGAAACCAGATTCCCTATGCAGGGAGGCTCTTCAGGCTTTGAGAAGATTCCTCCCAATGCAAATTGGTTGCAATGACCCCATGAAGGACACAAGGTTGCCCCCGCAGGCAGGCTCCTTGGTCTCATAAAGCAATCTACACTACGGAAAGTTGATCCAATGAAAGTGCAGAGAGATACCAGATTCCCTATGCAGGGAGGCTCTTCAGGCTTTGAGAAGATTCCTCCCAATGCAAATTGGTTGCAATGACCCCATGAAGGAGACAAGGTTGCCCCCGCAGGCAGGCTCCTTGGTCTCATAAAGCAATCTACACTACGGAAAGTTGATCCAATGAAAGTGCAGAGAGATACCAGATTCCCCACGCAGGGAGGCTCTTCAGGCTTTGAGAAGATTCCTCCCAATGCAAATTGGTTGCAATGACCCTATGAAGGAGACAAGGTTGCCCCCGCAGGCAGGCTCCTTGGTCTCCTAAAGCAATCTACACTACGGAAAGTTGATCCAATGAAAGTGCAGGGAGAAACCAGATTCCCCACGCAGGGAGGCTCTTCAGGCTTTGAGAAGATTCCTCCCAATGCAAATTGGTTGCAATGACCCCATGAAGGAGACAAGGTTGCCCCCGCAGGCAGGCTCCTTGGTCTCCTAAAGCAATCTACACTACGGAAAGTTGATCCAATGAAAGTGCAGGGAGAAACCAGATTCCCTATGCAGGGAGGCTCTTCAGGCTTTGAGAAGATTCCTCCCAATGCAAATTGGTTGCAATGACCCCATGAAGGACACAAGGTTGCCCCCACAGACAGGCTACTTGGTCTAATAAAGCAATCTACACTACGGAAAGTTTATCCAATGAAAGTGCAGAGAGGTACCAGGTTCCCCACGCAGGGAGGCTCTTCAGGCTTTGAGAAGATTCCTCCCAATGCAAATTGGTTGCAATTACCCTATGAAGGAGACAAGGTTGTCCCCGCAGGCAGGCTCCTTGGTCTCATAAAGCAATCTACACTACGGAAAGTTGATCCAATGAAAGTGCAGAGAGAAACCAGATTCCCCACGCAGGGAGGCTCTTCAGGGTTCGACAAGAATCCTCCCAATGGGAATTGGTTGCAATGACCCCATGAAGGAGACAAGGTTGCCCCCACAGGAAGGCTCCTTGGTCTCATAAAGCAATCTACACTACGGAAAGTTGATCCAGGGAAAGTGCAGAGAGAAACCAGATTCCCTATGCAGGGAGGCGCTTCAGGCTTTGAGAAGATTCCTCCCAATGCAAATTGCTTGCAATGACCCCATGAAGGAGACAAGGTTGCCCCTGCAGGCAGGCTCCTTGGTCTCATAAAGCAATCTACACTATGGAAAGTTGATCCAATGAAAGTGCAGAGAGATACCAGATTCCCTATGCAGGGAGGCTCTTCAGGCTTTGAGAAGATTCCTCCCAATGCAAATTGGTTGCAATAACCCCATGAAGGAGACAAGGTTGCCCCCGCAGGCAGGCTCCTTGGTCTCCTAAAGCAATCTACACTACGGAAAGTTGATCCAATGAAAGTGCAGGGAGAAACCAGATTCCCCACGCAGGGAGGCTCTTCAGGCTTTGAGAAGATTCCTCCCAATGCAAATTGGTTGCAATGACCCCATGAAGGAGACAAGGTTGCCCCCGCAGGCAGGCTCCTTGGTCTCCTAAAGCAATCTACACTACGGAAAGTTGATCCAATGAAAGTGCAGAGAGAAACCAGATTCCCTATGCAGGGAGGCTCTTCAGGCTTTGAGAAGATTCCTCCCAATGCAAATTGGTTGCAATGACCCCATGAAGGACACAAGGTTGCCCCCACAGACAGGCTACTTGGTCTAATAAAGCAATCTACACTACGGAAAGTTGATCCAATGAAAGTGCAGAGAGGTACCAGGTTCCCCACGCAGGGAGGCTCTTCAGGCTTTGAGAAGATTCCTCCCAATGCAAATTGGTTGCAATTACCCTATGAAGGAGACAAGGTTGTCCCCGCAGGCAGGCTCCTTGGTCTCATAAAGCAATCTACACTACGGAAAGTTGATCCAATGAAAGTGCAGAGAGAAACCAGATTCCCCACGCAGGGAGGCTCTTCAGGGTTCGACAAGAATCCTCCCAATGGGAATTGGTTGCAATGACCCCATGAAGGAGACAAGGTTGCCCCTGCAGGCAGGCTCCTTGGTCTCATAAAGCAATCTACACTACGGAATGTTGATCCAATGAAAGTGCAGAGAGATAACAGATTCCCCACGCAGGGAGGCTCTTCAGGCTTCGACAAAAATCCTCCCAGCGGGAATTGGTTGTAATGACCCCATGAAGGAGACAAGATTCCCCTGCAGACAGGCTCCTTGGTCTCATAAAGCAATCTACACTATGGAATGTTGATACAATGAAAGTACAGAGAGATACCAGATTCCCTACGCAGAGAGGCTCTTCAGGCTTTGAGAAGATTCCTCCCAATGCAAACTGGTTGCAATGACCCCATGAAGGAGACAAGGTTGCCCCCTCAGGCAGCCTCCTTGATCTCATAAAGCAATCTACACTACGGAAAGTTATTCCACTGAAAGTACAGAGAGAAACCAGATTCCCCACGCTGCGAGGCTCTTCAGGCTTTGAGAAGATTCCTCCCAATGCTAAATTGGTTGCAATGACCCCATGAAGGAGACAAGGTTGCCCCCGCAGGCAGGCTCCTTGGTCTCCTAAAGCAATCTACACTACGGAAAGTTGATCCAATGAAAGTGCAGGGAGAAACCAGATTCCCCACGCAGGGAGGCTCTTCAGGCTTTGAGAAGATTCCTCCCAATGCAAATTGGTTGCAATGACCCCATGAAGGAGACAAGGTTGCCCCCGCAGGCAGGCTCCTTGGTCTCCTAAAGCAATCTACACTACGGAAAGTTGATCCAATGAAAGTGCAGGGAGAAACCAGATTCCCTATGCAGGGAGGCTCTTCAGGCTTTGAGAAGATTCCTCCCAATGCAAATTGGTTGCAATGACCCCATGAAGGACACAAGGTTGCCCCCACAGACAGGCTACTTGGTCTAATAAAGCAATCTACACTACGGAAAGTTTATCCAATGAAAGTGCAGAGAGGTACCAGGTTCCCCACGCAGGGAGGCTCTTCAGGCTTTGAGAAGATTCCTCCCAATGCAAATTGGTTGCAATTACCCTATGAAGGAGACAAGGTTGTCCCCGCAGGCAGGCTCCTTGGTCTCATAAAGCAATCTACACTACGGAAAGTTGATCCAATGAAAGTGCAGAGAGAAACCAGATTCCCCACGCAGGGAGGCTCTTCAGGGTTCGACAAGAATCCTCCCAATGGGAATTGGTTGCAATGACCCCATGAAGGAGACAAGGTTGCCCCCACAGGCAGGCTCCTTGGTCTCATAAAGCAATCTACACTACGGAAAGTTGATCCACTGAAAGTACAGAGAGAAACCAGATTCCCCACGCAGGGAGGCTCTTCAGGGTTCGACAAGAATCCTCCCAATGGGAATTGGTTGCAATGACCCCATGAAGGAGACAAGGTTGCCCCCGCAGGCAGGCTCCTTGGTCTCATAAAGCAATCTACACTACGGAAAGTTGATCCACTGAAAGTACAGAGAGAAACCAGATTCCCCACGCAGGGAGGCTCTTCAGGCTTCGACAAAAATCCTCCCAGCGGGAATTGGTTGTAATGACCCCATGAAGGAGACAAGATTGCCCCTGCAGACAGGCTCCTTGGTCTCATAAAGCAATCTACACTACGGAAAGTTGATCCAATGAAAGTACAGAGAGATACCAGATTCCCTACGGAGAGATACCAGATTCCCTACGCAGAGAGGCTCTTCAGGCTTTGAGAAGATTCCTCCCAATGCAAATTGGTTGCAATGACCACATGAAGGAGACAAGGTTGTCCCCGCAGGCAGGCTCCTTGGTCTCATAAAGCAATCGACACTACGGAAAGTTGATCCAGGGAAAGTGCAGAGAGAAACCAGATTTCCCATGCAGGGAGGTTCTTCAGGCTTCGAAAAAATTTCTCCGAACGGGAATTGGTTGAAATGACCCCATGAATGAGTCAAGGTTGCCCCTGCAGATAGGTTCCTTGGTCTCATAAAGAAATCTACACTGCGGAAAGTTGATCTAATGAAAGTGCAGAGAGATAACAGATTCCCCACGCTGGGAGTCTCTTCAGGCTTCGAAAAAAATTCTCTAAGCGGGAATTGGTTGAAATGACCCCATGAAGGAGACAAGGTTGCCCCCACAGGCAGGCTCCGTGGTCTCATTAAGCGTTCTACACTACGGAAAGTTGATCCACTGAAAGTACAGAGAGAAACCAGATTCCCCACGCAGGGAGGCTCTTCAGGCTTTGAGAAGATTCCTCCCAATGCAAATTGGTTGCAATTACCCTATGAAGGAGACAAGGTTGTCCCCGCAGGCAGGCTCCTTGGTCTCATAAAGCAATCTACACTACGGAAAGTTGATCCAATGAAAGTGCAGAGAGGTACCAGGTTCCCCACGCAGGGAGGCTCTTCAGGCTTTGAGAAGATTCCTCCCAATGCAAATTGGTTGCAATGACCCCATGAAGGACACAAGGTTGCCCCCACAGACAGGCTACTTGGTCTAATAAAGCAATCTACACTACGGAAAGTTTATCCAATGAAAGTGCAGAGAGGTACCAGGTTCCCCACGCAGGGAGGCTCTTCAGGCTTTGAGAAGATTCCTCCCAATGCAAATTGGTTGCAATTACCCTATGAAGGAGACAAGGTTGTCCCCGCAGGCAGGCTCCTTGGTCTCATAAAGCAATCTACACTACGGAAAGTTGATCCAATGAAAGTGCAGAGAGAAACCAGATTCCCCACGCAGGGAGGCTCTTCAGGGTTCGACAAGAATCCTCCCAACGGGAATTGGTTGCAATGACCCCATGAAGGAGACAAGGTTGCCCCCGCAGGCAGGATCCTTCTTCTTGGACACTCCCCCCCCCATGGGAAGTTGCTTCAACACCCCTGCCAAGGAGACAATCTCCTCCCGACCGCTCCCAATAAACAGTGTTTCTTACCTATCTGATCCTCCAGGTCCCGTGTTTAGACCAGCTTCCCCTCCACACCCAAGCCAGGATGATTTCCACAGCTGACCCTCATTCCACCCCCAGTCTAGTCACCAATCTCCTTTCTAAAAAGATGGACAGAGATGCACAGATTATCCCATCAAGATCTCTTTATTGATACAACAACCAACCAGACAGACACACAGACAGATACAAGGAAGTTGGCTGCTCTTATGGTAGTTGCTTCTATCCGAGCGCAGGATGTGTTGCTTGTTCTTCGGGTGGAGGCGGGTAAACGCCTTGATGCCCCCTGCAGCACACGTGGGATGGGACACCGTGATGAAAAGGTCAATTGTAAGCTGAGGGGAGAGCAAAGCGCAGGGATCAATGGTGCTGACTCTTTTGAGGCAAGCAAGGTAATTCACCCAGGCAGTTCTTGTCCACACCACCTCCCCTGACACACACGTAATTTCCCAAAAGATGGTTTATGTGCTCTCTTTCCAGATTTAGCCTCATCCCCTTCCATGAAGTACTTTTTCTCCCTGGTAGTAAACCCACAGTCGTCGTCCCCACAAGCCACTTGCTCAGCCCCCCCCCAAAAAAACAGGAGCCCACTATTTCTGCACCAAGTTGCTTCTAGAACAAAAAACAATCCAATTCTGCCTTGAAATCCAAAGGGCTGTATGTCTATTCCATTCACACAGCAGGAAGGGGTGATGATGGAATGCCCGTTGCCTACCTTTTTCAGTCTTGGCAGTTTCGGCAGCAAGTTTACTGGGGTGCTGGTGCGGGGGAGGAAAGAGGACAGAAAGAGAGTATTAGGCAGAGGTTTTGGTGGGCATGCGAGTGAGAAGGAACGTACCACTTCTCCGGAGAGAGACAATGTTTTCAGCCCATCCCTTTTTTCAACCCATGGTCACCTTTGACCTCCAGCTTGCACTCCACAAGGGCTTCGCCCAGCTCATTAACAGCCTTGCAGGAGTAAGTGGCACTATCGAAAGGGCTTGGCTTTCGGATGTTGAGGGTCAGCACCCCTTGGCTGTTTTTCTGGAGGAACTTTGGGTCCCCACTGAGATCCATCTTGTTCTTCATCCAGATCGCTTTGGGCTGGGAATAGACAAAGACAGGGAGAATTTGAAAGGGAGCTGGCGGAAACCTCCTAATGTTTGCCATCCTCATTCCAATTCCGAAGTACCTATCTTGGACTAACCTGTACCACCTACCATGCCCCAGAGCAGTCATTTTCATCCAGAAAGATTTGTGCAAACCGTACAGTGTTTAAAAATCAGATTTCAGGATGTGCCATTTTTAAAGCCGTGAAATTGAACATTTCTGTCATTTTTTTAAAAATCAATGAGGCACAAACATCACATTGGGGAATTTCTGTAAGGGGATCTATTCCTCCACAGAAAGATCCAGTGCTCCTCTGTTATCTGTATGAGGAAATGCTGCTATACACGCAAGCAGCCCTTCCAAATATGTCTCTGCAGCACAAATTCCGAAACTCTCAGCCCCCAGCCAAAGCTGTGAATTTTAATCTTGATGCCAGCCAAGTACAAGAGTCAAGTGATCTTGCCAAGTGAGCATCTTCCAGTCTGTTCCCTTGATTCTATGGCTATTTCTCTTTTACTTTGAATCCGTGAAACTTTATCCCCCAAGTTTTTTTCCTCCCAGAGTTAAAAATGCAAAAAGGAAGCCAACAGGTATGGTACCCTTTGAAAACTTTGCCTTATTCTGGCTGCGATCACACACACTAAATAATCCATTTTCAATGCACTTTCTAAAGCGGATGAGAACAGGAACCGCAGCAAAAGGAATGTTGGTAGCTGCAGGGCAACAGTGTGCTGGAAGCGGTCTGAGTGCAGATTCCTGTAAAACAAATGCAGAAACAAGAGAAAGCCCCAAGTGGAAGTGTGGTTGAATCTGCTTTTGCATTTTTAAATCAGTTTCATGCTGCATTTGCATTTTTAAATCAGTTTCGTGCTGCTGTGCCGCTGTCTTTTTGCTTGCGGGGGTCACAGCAGCACAAAACTGATTTTACAATGCAAATGCAGATTCGACCTGGGAGGGGATGCTGAACAGAAGAATAGGACGTGCTCAGAAACAGAGACAAAATACGGGTACAGAAAGGGCCTTAGACAGCGCTGGTGGCAAGTGGCAGCATATTTTGTAACATCCAGCCTGAAGAAGAGTTCTGGAGGGCTTGAAAGTTTGGACGCTGTTTTGTGTCGTTTCAGTTGGTCTTGACAAAAGGTATGACATCGACTGTGGTTTATATTTTCATTTTTAATTCCCCATTTTGCACACTGTACCAGGCTGGGCAAGTCTGCTGTTTGCACTGTCATTTACCTCCAGGAACAGCATGAGGAGGAAGCTGGAAGTCTGTGGTGGGAAGAGTGATAATCACCCCACCTGCCTACACTAGATCCAACCCCATGCTCAGAGCTCCCAATGTTTTCTTTTTTTAAAAAAGAGGCATGGGTTACAATATGGTTACCCATCGTGTTTCCCTAGCACCGCTACTAACTCTGAAGTGGGGAGGGACTTCTGATGAAGAAATTATATGGGGAGGAAGGCGAAATCCTCCCGGTACAGCAATCTCAATCCATCCTCTGGACTGCTGTTTGTTTTTTAAATTAAAATACTATGAATTACAGAGTGCCATCCCAAACAGAATTATACCCTTCTGTGTTCATTGGGCCCTGGCCTGGGTGGCCCAGGCTAGCTCAATCTCTGATCTCGTCAGATCTCCAAAACTAAGCAGGGTCGACCACCAGGGAGGTCCAGGGTTGCTGTGCAGAGGAAGGCAATGGCAAACCACCTCCAGTCTGTTCCCTTGAAAACCCTCCAGGGTCATCATAAATCGGTTGCAAGTTGATGGCGCGCACGCATGTCCATCCGAAGGGAATATCTCTGCGTAGGATTGCACTGACAACTAGATCTCCCACATTACAGTGCGGACACAAGACTGAAGCTTTGTCACCCCTGCACTGACACAAAAATCCCAGAGTCCAGCACTAGATGCCAAGTACCCTACCAGTGCTCCCGATCCATAAACATTTCCTAATTGCTCTTGAACGCAGCCAATGCGTCCCATTCCCACCCACCCACAAAGGTAGCCCTCCCTTCCCACAAAACCTGCACCCAGGTCCCTGCTTGTCCCTCACTCCCTCTCCCTTCTTTCCTTTGCCTTCTCTCCTTGACTCTTTCCCTCCGCCGGCCACAAACACAGAAGGACAGAGCAACACCTTGAAACAGCGGAGGTGCACTCAAACCTGATATGGAAGCCGGAGGCACTGGCTGGGGGATTCAACTGAGGGGGGGAGGTGCTTAAGCTTCCCCACTACCATAGGTTCTGCCCTACAGATGTTTCCCTTTCTATCACCATGTCTCCCATGACAATTTCTAGTTTCAGAGCCTGGCTGGGAAATGTCAATTAAAACTGGCTTGGGGATTTGATGGAGGAAATCTAAAGAACTACTTCCCCTGTACATTCTCCGTTACAATCCCCCGACCGGAAGTGTTATGAGTTTAAGCACAGAGTTGGGAATGGAGGAAGAGGAGGTGGATGGGTGAATGGAGAACACTAGGGTGGTACTACACATTACAGGGCAAACTGTATAAAATATGAACATGAAGCTGCTTTGTACTGAATCAGATCATTGGTCCATCAAGCACCGGCTAGCAGTTATCGTCAAGGTATCAAGTGGAGGTCTTTCACATCACCTTCCACCTAGTCCTTCTGACCGGAGATAACAGGGATTGAACATGGGTCCTCCAGGATGCTAAGAAGATGCTAAATCATGGTGCTTCCTATATGAAATGGATTATAGCACGACGCAAGTATTGGTAAAGATGATGTAGCATATATTGAGGCCATGTAAGAGTGCTAGAGAATTCTGGGAAATGGCTGTAGCAGTCACTGATGAGGTTTTGGGAATGTAATGTACATCAAGTCTCTGGATTCCTTGTCTTAACTAGATAAAAGCATCAGCACCTGCTAGAGTCCAAGAATTCTCGTTATATATTTTGACAGTTGCCAGACTGGTATTTGCACAAACGACGAAAAACAAGAATGGAAGCTATAAAAAAAATCTACTGGCTCACGAACAAAATCATGTGTCTTGATTACATTAACAGCTTATCAAAAATCATCTGCAAGGTGTCAACTGGCAATAGAAGTTTGAAAGTCTGTTGCTCACAGTGGGACAGAAGAACTCTCTGTTTTGAATACTAATTATGACTACTTGGCTCTTACCGAGTCCGTTTGCTTTCTGTTACTGAGAGCAATTTTCTTTTTTTGTTACACAACGTTTTTCAATTAATAAAAAACAGACCATCCTCTGTCACCCCACTCCCTCATTTTATTTTCTCTCCATCCTGTTATCTCACACCCCCAGTTCTCCCATGCAGACACTCCATTGCATCCTATTCCATTCCCTCACTCAGTACGTACTTTGGGGTGTCCCCTCACAGCACAGTTGAGGGCGGTGGTATATCCAGCCACCACTGTCCGATCCACCAGTGGCGTCAGGAATATGGGGGCCATGCGGAAGTCATGCTCCTTGTAGTTCATCTGTTTACAGATTATTCCTGGAGGGAAAGGGAAACAAGAAAGGGAGGTATCCTGTAGCAGAGTCCCAAGAACCCATCAGTCCTAGGATTCAAAGTCCTCCTCTGGGTACATCCCAACAGGTTCCCTTTTCCCCGGAAAACACCATGGAATGTTGTCTTCTAATCCACTGGCATTCTTAATCCACCGTTCCTCCCACAGAACCCATAAAACCTAGTTTCTGATGTAGCTCACCAGACAATCAAAAATGATGCCACACCAAGTTTTTCCTTTGGGTTGAGACTATAACTAAACCTTCCTGCTCAATTCCTATGGCCTCCCCTCTCCGAGCAGGGAAGAAACCTGGGCAATCAATCAAGGGATGTGTTTACTGGTTTTCTGAATGTAAGCAGTGTTTTTGGAGACCCCGGGAGTCTCACTCAGTCCACAGATGTTCTCACTGTAGACCCGGAAGTAGTACTCATTTCCCATGACAAGGTCGGACACCGTGCAGCGAGTAAGGCGGTTGTGTTCGTATACTGTGAACCACTCCTTGGGGAAGGAAAGCAGGAACAGGTGAACATTTAGAGAGGAGGCCTGAGATAGGGACAGGGTATGGCTGGGCTTGGGAGACCTCCTGCTGTTGAGTGTTTATCACCAACAGAGCAATGCAGGCTATGGGTCAACACGTCTCCCAGCAAGCTTCCATGGCAGAGTGGGGATTTGTACCTGACTCTCCCACTCTAACCACTATACAGTGCTGCTTCCACAGGAACTATGAAACTACTGCCCAGTGTTCCAGCTGTAACTAACCTGGATTTAATACTGGCCACTAGTGAATTATAAACTCCACACTAGTAGGGAAGCTCTTTCCCTGAAAGGTGTCGGCACTAATTGTGTTCCTGTAAATACAGACTAAGCTCTGGATAGCCCAGGCTGG
This sequence comes from Gekko gecko, assembly GCA_029375565.1. Classification (NCBI taxonomy): domain Eukaryota; kingdom Metazoa; phylum Chordata; class Lepidosauria; order Squamata; family Gekkonidae; genus Gekko; species Gekko gecko. Next base: position 770,536 of record JAPDNY010000015.1, on the reverse strand, counting down.
CCCGATCTCGTCAGATCTTGGAAGCCAAACAGGATCAGCCCTATCTAGTATTTGGATGGGAGACCTCCAAGGAATACCAGGTTCATGATGCAGAGGCAGGCAATGGCAAGCCAGCTCTGAATGTCTCTTGCCTTGAAAACCCTACGGGGTCGCCATAAGTCCGCTGTGACTTGATGGGCACTTTCCACCTCCAAATACAGACCTAAACTGGGCTCACTGGGAAGTATCCTCTCATCCATGTGCAGAAGGCACACCGAGTTTTTCCACGTTCCTCTATATTGCTGCAGCTCTTACTGACCCCCGGAAAGATCAATACTGAGACTGCAGGATCCCTGTGGAGGAGCAGCCATGAGGGTCAGCGGGCTGGAGAGCAGAAGGACAAAGGGGGTGAAATTGACCTCAGCAGCACCACATTTGCAGGGGAGGAAGGAGGAGCCATCTCAACTCTTTGTCCTCACTCAGTCTGGGCCGCCTGCCAACCTGCGCAGCTGTTCCTTTATGTTGGACCCGTGACTTCGGGCCTGATTTCTTCAGGGATCAGAAAGGGCTGCAGCAGTGCTGAGGAAAGAGGGGAAACGACACCTTCTGCTTCCACTGACTCAGGATCTGGCAAATTTGGCCTCCGTCTTGCCACCAGTGTACATTTTCAGCAGGGACCTGGATAGGATCGCCAACTCCAGGTTAGGAAACTCCTGGAGATTTGGGGGGTGGAGCTTGGGGAGGGCGAGGTTTAGAGAGGGGAGGGACTTCAGCCGGTTGTAATGCCATAGAGTCCACCCTCCAGAGCAGCCATTTTCTCCTGGGGAGCTGATCTCTGTAGTCTGGAGGTCAGCTGGAATTCTGGGAGATCTCCAGACCCCCCCACCTAGAGGCTGGCAACCCTAGGCCTGAAATGAGCTAGGGTGTTAAATAGGTTTGGATTTGTCCTTTGCTGAGACATCTCGATGGGGGGGGGGGGAGTTGTCTTACCATGGTCTTCTTGTCAGCTTTTTGGATGGCGTAACCAGTGATCTCCGAATTCCCGTCGTCCTTGGGTGGTTCCCACTCGACTAAAGCGTTGAATCCCCACACCTCTTTCACCATCACGTTATGAGCTGGACCTGGCTTCTCTGCGAGGGAGATGGGAAACAAGGAGGTCACGGCATTGTAGAAAGGGAAAGTGGAGAGAGCGTAGTCCTTCAGCGAGTGTCGTAAAGAAAGGTTCTTCCTAGTGGAAGAGCCTAGGTTAGGTTAACGGTAGGGGAGAACACTGCCACCCCCCACCCCCGGTAAGATCAAATATTGCCTAAGTGGGTGATTCAGGCACCAGATGTGATGTTTCCTCTCACAATACAAGAGCTCGTGGGCACTCAATGAAATTGCTGAGCAGTCGGATTAGAACGGATAAAAGGAAGTACTTCTTCACCCAAAGAGTGATTAACATATGGAATTCACTGCCACAGGAGGAGGTGGTGGCGGCTACAAGCATGGACGGCTTCAGGAGGGAATTGGATAAGCATATGGAGCAGAGGTCCATCAGTGGCTATTAGCCACAAGGTATAGGTAGGAACGCTTGGTCTGGGGCAAGTGATGCTCTGTATTCTTGGTGCTTGGGGGGGGCAACAGTGGGAGGGCTTCTAGTGTCCTGGCCCCACTAATGGACCTCCTGTTGCACCTGGTATTGTTGGCCACTGTGTAACAGAGTGTTGGACTGGATGGGCCATTGACCTGATCCAACTCTGGCTTCTCTTATGTTCTGATGTACTGCAAAGTAGAAGCAAGTGTGTTTGTGAAGTGCCATCAAGCCACAGCCAACTTATGGCTACCCCGGAAAGGGCTTTCAAGGCAAGGGAGAAGGAGAGGTGGCTGGCCATTGCCCTCCTCTGCAGAGCCTTCCTTGGAGGTCTGCTTTCCAAGTACTGACCCTGCTTGGCTTGTGAGAGCTGCTGAGATCGGGCTATACTGTGCCGCCTTCCCTCCCCCAAAGAAGACGCAGAGAAAGGCAAAAAGAAAAAGAAAAAGAATCCCCAATAGAGTTTGGGTTAAACTGAACAAGAACCGCTAGATTATTTTAATCTCCTTTTGGGAGGATCAGGGTAGAATATTTGTAATGGCTGCTGTTGACTTTTATCCTGCTGTGAGTTAATTGCGTTAACGGTATGTTTTGTATTTGTTGTTCAGATTCTGTTCCTATTTTTGTACCGACTGCGGGAATTTTTAGCTAAAGACTGCAGCTGCGTTTTAACCCACAGTTGGCTTCCACGTCCACTGTGAGCCACTTGGGGGGCATTTCAGTGCCAAAAAACATGCCGATTAATTAATTGCCGCTCCACCACACTGCAAATGCCCACAGAACAAAGAGAAACATGTATTTTTTTTACAAAAAAAGAGTTGTGCTTTGAACATGTTTTGAGCTCTTTTTAATATGCAAGTGAGTGTGGTGCATATCAACAAATCAGGCGCTGATATGAGCCAGTCACCCTTCCCGGCTGGCTGGCTGGCTTTTCTGTATCATGGCCTCCCCCTCCTCCTATTGGTGGACAAGGTGCTCTGTGGCCTTTCCCTCCATTGTTTTACGAAACCCACAATGGAATAGAAATTCCCCTCTGCATTGCACACTGCTTTCACTTCCTTTCATTATCAGGTTTTATGGTACCCTCCACACTCCATCCTGCTTTCCCTTTCTTTGATCATTGGATTTTATGGTACCTTCTGCATAGATTTATGGCCATTCAGGGGTGATTTTGCAGTTAGTACAGCATTGCCCCAAGGTATTTGAATGTGGTTTTGAGCTGACTCCTCCCACCTCCCTCCTCCTCGAGCAGGCAGAACTTTGCTGAATGATTCTCAGCTTGATCAAACCCCTCTGTTTAGTGAAAGTTAGGCCAGTACTTAAGACCATATCAAGTAAGAAAGTGATCAGAACAGTAGCTCCTATCCTCTGCTTTGAGCACTCAGAGAGAGCGACAGTACTGGTAAGGAATTTGTTACTTTCACCCCTGATTGGACTGGGGTTTCTTGTGAGGTCAAAACACAACCCATAGATTCAGCGGAAAGGTACTTCCTTTCCCGAAAGCAACACGATGAAGGAGCTCCCATGAATGCAAGAGGGAAGGAAGGAAGGAAGGATGAAGTTGCCTTATACTGAATTGGGAAAGACAAAACGAGAACAAAGTCCAAGGCAGAGAATTTATTTAGCTCTTATGGATCTTTACACATTTCACTATAAGCTTCATCAGGGGATCCTATTATAAAACCCAAATTCTCATATATATCTATAGATATAGATATTCATGGTTATTTTGGGACAGGAACGGAGTTCTGGCTGGCTCCCGAGTTGGCCACGCCCAGCTGGAACTCATTAGCATAATAGGCCACACCCAACAGCAGAAACTCATTTGGATTGGCTACATTCAGGGTGTGTGGCCTAACATGCAAAGGAGTTCCTGCTACAAAAGAAAAGCCCTGGGTTTTGACAACAAACAAGGTAAACAGAATAAGAGGCAAAAGGTGGGTGTGGCTGGATGACCACAGTTCTGGTAACATGGGGTGTGGCCTAGTAGGCGAATGAATTTCTGCTGGGCTATATATATATAATTGATACGATCTAAAAATTATAACATGCACAAATGAACAGTCTGGGCATGTTATATGTTGGCTTTATAAGATTCCTGTAACTATATCCAAGTCTGCAACACAATTTTCTTCTATAATAAACAAGAACCCAAACAGTTATTTTTATACATGGTTGAAATCAGAAAGGTAAAACACAGACATAGCGGCATACCTCCTACAGAGATTTTTCAGCTCCCACCTTGAACGGTAATAGATCCCCTGATGAAGCTCATAGTGAAAAGTGTAGGGATCCATAAGAGCTAAATGAACTCTCTACCTTGCACCTTGTTCTTTTTCATCTTCCCTGCCCACTGGTGCAGCTATCATTTTTTCAATACTTAATCAGACCAGTGGCCTATCAAGGTCAGTATTGTCTATTCAGACTGGCAGTGGCTCTCCAGGGTCTCAGGCACAGGCCTTTCAAATCACCTCTGACCTTTTAAATGGAAGTGAGGCTGAACTCGGGACCTGCATGCCAAGCAGACGCACTTCCGCTGAGCCTCTCCCCACCCAGCTTTAGGCTCCTTTCTTTCCCAGCTATCTCATCTACCCCCCTGTAACATCCTCCTGTCTCTGATGCAGAAGTCTGCAACGGGAAGAAGGAACGGTACATTGGATCTACCTGAAGGTTCTTTCTCTTCAGTGGGGGAGAAGTCATCCAGGAACTGGTTAGGTCACGCCTCTGCTCGCTCGATAGGCTATGCAGATTTCTTTTGTTGCATAGCTCCTGTTGGAGTGGCCCTGGCTGACCTCTCCAGTGATGTCGAAGCCCTGTCCGTGGATAGTTCTCGTCCAGTGTGCATTGTCCTCCACGTAGTTGTGGCCTTCACGTGCAGGCCTTCCGTTTATTTAGCCGTCCGGCTATGTTGCGTGTCTTGGGTGGGATGTGGATGACTTCTCCCCCACTGAAGAGAAAGAACCTTCATGTACGTCCAATGTACCGTTCTCCTTCAGTGGGGGGAAGTAATCCAGGAACTGGTTAGCTGTACCCAAGCTATTTTTCCAGGGTGGGTGAGCAATTTCCCGTAGTGGGCGTTTTCACCACCTGCTGCAAAGCTTGTCTGCCAAATGCTGCCTCCGCCGATGCTGCCTGGTCTATCCTGTAGTGTTTCACGAATGTGGAGAATGATGACCAGGTAGCTGCTCTGCAAATCTCCTCCACCGTGGTTCGTGTTGAGAATGCCGTTGTTACTGCCGCGGCCCTTGTGGAATGCACCGTTAGCTTCCCTGGGGTCGCGAGGCCCTGTACCTCATATGCCTTGGTGATGCATTGTCGAATCCAGTAAGCTACTGATGCTTTTGATGCCTTTTTTCCGTGATTTGGGGCCCCGTAGGCCACAAACAGACTGTCAGTGCGACGGAAGCCAGCTGTTCTGTCGAGGTATATCCGTAAAGCCCGACGCACATCCAGCTTATGCCATGTCTTCTCCTTGGGGTGTTTTGGCTTCGGACAGAAGGATGGCAGTGTAATCGGTTGGTTGAGGTGGAAGGACGAGTTGACCTTGGGAATGAATGATGGGTCCATCCTCAGTGACACAGAGTCCCGTTGGAAGATGCAGAGCTCTCTCCTTGCAGATAGAGCAGCGAGCTCGGAGATTCTCCTCGCTGTAGTCACTGCGATAAGGAAGGCGACTTTCCACGATAGTAGCTGCAGCTCTGTTGTTCTTAAAGGCTCTAAGGGAGGTTTTGTCAGGGCATTCAACACCTTCTGAAGGTCCCAGGTAGGGAACCTATGTCGAACCGGAGGGGCCAACTGGCTCGCTCCCTCCAAGAACTTTTTGACATAGCTGCTGGAAGATATCTTTCTTCGTTCTTTTCCTCCCAGACATGCTTGTATGGCCGCCACTTGTCGCTTCAGGGTGTTTGGTTGGAGACCTTGTTTCCAGCCCTCGGATAGAAATAGGATGACCTCTTTTTCCGTCGCCTGGCTGGGTTGAAAACCCTGAGACGCTGCCCACTTTGTGAATGTCCGCCATGTATGGCTGTATATGCGGTGTGTGGACGGCCTTCTTGCCTGAAGCATGACTTCGGTAACCTCTCTCGGAAACCCCATGTTAATCAGTCGGGTACGCTCAATTTCCACGCAGTCAGTTGTAACCAGACCGGGTCCGGGTGTAGGATGGGCCCTTGTTTGAGTAGGTCTGGTCTCCGTGGCAGAGTCCATGGTCTCTCTGTTGCAAGTTGCACCAGTTCCGAGAACCACGGTCTTCTTGGCCAATGGCAGGCCTGGGAATTGGGTGCCTGGAAGATTCCCACCAGGACTAGGGGCAGGGGAGTGGAGACAGGTGGAACGGAACCGGATTAAAGCTCATTAACAGTTTAGCAGCTGCAGTGAAAAGAAAGAAAAAACAGTGTATGGGGGCCTGGCTCCCTTTCCTTCCTGCCACAGGATCTAGGCCACTCCCTAGTCCTAGCCAGACTGCCTTCCCTAGGGTTGCCAGCCTCCAGGTGGGGCCTGGGGATCTCCCGCTTTTACAACTGATCTCCAGCTGACAGAGATCAGCTCCCCTGGAGAAAATGGCTGCTTTGGAGGGTGGACTTTATGGCACTGCGCCATGCTGAGGCCCTTCCCCAAACCCACCCTCTCCTGGCTCCACCCCCAAAGTCTCCAGGTATTTTCCAACCCAGACCTGGCAACCCCAGCACTCCCCATCCTGTGGCTATTTAACCCAAACTGCTGTCCCCTCCACCCAGTTTGTGTGGTGGGTGGTGGATCCCAGCCTTTGGTTGGGAGAGTGCTTGTTCAAAGAACCCAGGTGTCTCAGTTCTGATAAAAATCCTGCCTGTGTGTATGTCTCTTTCCTCCCCCCTGCCCGCCAATTTCCCCTCCCCAATTTCTTCTAATTTGGAATGTCCATTTTGTTTACCTCCCCGCTCCTGATCAAACGCACGTCCGTTTGTCATTCTGTCTTTGTCTGTCCTGGTTTTTTGAGATTTTGTCCTGTTGATGGTTGGTTTGGTTTTTTTTTTTTTTTTAATTAAACAAAAGGTGTGAGAAATGAAGACAAACAGGAAAAAATAGCCCTGCTTCCTAAACCTCTGCCCCCCTTTTTTTTGGAAAAGCCATATACCTCCCCTCACCACTTGGGGGAGTTACGACTCCCCAGCATTAGAGGCGAGGAAGAGGGGGCCGGACAGGGTTCTCTCTTTGCAATAGGTTTGGAACTTGAAGCTGCTGCTGCTAAAAAAAAAGTGACATCAATAAAACTGGACAAAAATATAATTGATTGGGCATCTGTGGGGTTTGGGAACACGTTGATGATCGAAGTGAGCCTTGATGGGATGGAGTTGGCCTGATGGTCCACATGAATCGGGACTTTCCATTCTCAAAGACATCTGGGCTGTCATTTTCAAATACAGAGATGAGCCCTTAGAGCACAGAGAAGACACAATCCTTTCTCGGCCAGAGAAGATGGCATAGGTGAGCATCAGCAGGCTAAATCTCACTGAAATTGCTGCAGTTATCCAGTTGCCTGGTTGAGGAAGTGCCCAGGGGTTGACCCTGTAGCCAAAACCCCCCAAAAATTAATCCAGTGTAATGGATGCCTATGTGGAAGTTGGGGGTCCAGCACCAGGTTTGGTCCACTCTGCCAGCCCTGCTTTTTTTCTCACACTGGACATGGCTTAGTGGAAACTTGCTGGAATACCAGAGGCTGGGGCATCCAGTGGTGATTATCTCTGCCAGGAGGGAGGGCAGTTTTCTAAGACGGATCCATAAATAGCTGCACCTAAACTGGCTTACCTGCCCTTTAAATGGAAATGCGGTAACTGTACAGAAGCAAAGGGCAAAAGCAGGACTCTGGCTCCAGTCACAGGAGCAGAGGCAGAACTGTAGCTTAAAAGGGTGCTGAATTATGGACACTAGCTTACTCCAGGGCTTTAGACAAGACTCCATGTAAATGAGCTTGAAAAGGGACATGAAAGTCCAAGGAGTTCCAGAAATCTGGCTTCTGAAGGCCCCAGTGACACATTACGATTTGTAATTTATTTATTTATTTATTATTTCATTGGATTTGTACCCTGCCCTCCCAGCAAAGCCGGCTCAGGGCTGCTCACACAACAATGCAAACAATACAATATAAAAACACAATATACAATATAAAATCCAATAAAACACAGATTTAAAACCATAACAATACAACATATTAAAGTGCTGGCATGCTTCCTTCCTTGGGTCAGTCACAGTTCTCTCAGAGCTGTTCTCTCAAGAGCAGTTCTCTCAGGGCTCTCTTAGCCCCTGAATATAGAGAATCTTGTCCCCCCACAGACACCTGACTTTGACAATCAGACATCACGAGTGGGGAAGCTCATTTTCCAAGTGCTTGGATCCCAATTTTGATCAGGACAGTAGGGCTGGGAAGAAGAGCCCCCACACTCCTGAAGTCTGACTATCAAAGTCAGCTTGGGGGAATCCTGATCCTATAAGCGACAAATCGTAACGTGTAGTTTGGCCCTAAGAAAGACTCACGCCGGATTATGTATAGTAGAGACTTTCGAGTGGGGCAGTCTAAACAAAGCCTTACTGCTGCCTCTTTGACAACTAACTAGGTTGGCGTTTGTAAGTTAACTGTCAAGACAGGTAGTGTGTCCAATTTCAATAGTTCAACTTAAATGGATCAAGAACAGGGTGCTACCTTTGTTCTTACTTTGTATAAATTTAGCTGTAAATAGAAAAGCAACATTCCAGGATGGAATTTGTCCTCGTCCGTGTTGCAGGGTCCAGACTAGGGGCGTGCATTTGGTATAGCAATAAAATTGAATTAAAGAAATTAAAAGGACAAATTGGCCTAAATTCATCTCAGGCCTCAAACTTTCCATTACCACCCTGAATTTCCCCCCTCCCACAAGTTTCATAGAAAAAGATATGACATTTCTGTTTAGCAAAAAACTGTTATTGAATGTGGTTGGAAGGGAGCTTGTGGTTAAGCTTCAAAGGTGCCCAGGTGCAAAAGATGCTTAGATCTTAAAGCTAGCTTGTAATGCAAAATAAGAGATGGTGCTTCCGGAATGAAATGTTCTCTTCAACAGGAAGAGAGAAATGGTGTAAAGGAAAATTCCATTGTCTTGCTTCTGACACGCACATTGTAAGGTATATTAGAAAGCTGAATGCATCTGAAAGAGGTCAGCCCTGTTGCTTATTAAAGCCGGCTGGCCTAGCACTAATAAATCCTCCTCTAATTGATCTGGTGTGGTTTCACTGACTGGATGAAGGCTCTCCTCTTCCCGCTACATTTCCTGGTGCATTGGCCGGGAAAATGGAGAGCTGACTCTGGCAACGAGACCGGGTTATTGCCCTCTTGAGCCACGGGCCGTCGGAGAGCCGGGCAGCCCGTGACTGATTTCCGACAGGCGCCACTTCCCTCTTTGGAAGGTCGGTCTTCTCTCCGTTCTGTTGTGACTCTCTGCCGGTGCCGCTCGCTTTGAAGAACCCAGGTCTGAGAGGACGAGCCCAGGGATGACTCGAGTCGACGGACAGGTCAGTATAGTCAGTCTGAGGTATCTGAGGTATCCCCTTCCAGTAGAGAAGGGGGAAAAGGGAGCTTGATCACCTCTCTTATCAGTGGAATCTGGGTTAGCTTTCTGACAGGCAGGTCAGGGAAGCAGTGACTTCTCTGTGATCAGGGTGGGATACGTGTTGAAGTGTATGATTGATGTGTGCTTGTGAAAGGCAGAGTCCTACGGGACAAAACCAAACAGAGTTGTCTTCTGATACGTGCGTTTCCGATCAGCGCGAGCTCGAATCGGCCACTTAAAGAAGGAAGCATCTGTGGTCAAGGAATCCCTTTTGTGTCTTAAGAGTGGCAGACCCCTTACTGCACTCTCCGTTTCTTAACCCTTTGTATACCCAGCTGTCTGTCTTTGTTTGTCTTCATGGGGGGGAGTCAGGCAAAGCCCATCACGCCCTTAGAATACATGCTGCGAAATTTCAAAGATATTTTTACTGGAGATTATGGAGGAGATGTGCCCCTCAGCCCTGGCCGCTTACAAACTTTCTGCACAATAGACTGGCCAGCCTTTGATGTCGGATGGCCCCCAGAGGGGTCCATGAATCAGGAATTAATTAAAAGAGTTTTTGCAGCAGTTACAGACCCAAGCTGTGACCATCCAGATCAATTCCCCTACATTGACTTATGGGATGAGTGGGTCAGGTTCCATCCATTCTTAGAAAAGAAATTCCCTGCGACCCGGCGGCTTCGCTCCCGTATTCCACGGGTTTGTCTTGCTACCACCACAAGCCAGCCAGCTAGGTCTCCTGTTGGGGCCCCTCAAGTTCGAGTTCAAACAGATCAGGAAGAAGACTGGCCACCCCCCTACTCTGCAGGACCAGCCAGAACCCCTGACAGAACCCCTCCACCCAGCCCACCTGAGACCCGAGCCATGGCCCGTGCCCGTGAGGAAGAGGGAAGAAAGAGGAGGGAAGAAAATAGGTTGAGAGAGGTGAACCTTCTACGTTCTGATGAGAATCTGGTAGACATCCCCTCCAATGAACAGGGCTCAGGGGGAGCCTGGAAAAAGAAGGACAGAGCTGAAAAAAAGTCCTGCGACCCTCCAGTAGACCCCGAACAGATATACCCCGACTTAAGGGAATTGTTTCTAGGAAGAGAGAGTGAGGAACCTTCAGCCCCACCCTTAACCCCCTCAGTCCATCTGAAACATGATACCTGTACAGGCCTCTGGACACAAGGCAGTTCTGGACAGGTTGAGCAATCCACAGCTCTGAAACCATCTGACAGGACATCCCCAACTCCTATGGTGTGTCCCTTGAGGCAAACCCCTGCAGGGGCAGCAGGCAATATGGTCTATGTTTATAGTCCCTTCAGCACAGTAGACCTTTGTAATTGGAAGACTCAGACCGTGCCTTATAGTGAAGACCCAAAGCCTATGACTGATCTGTTTACCACCATAATGACCACTCATGCACCAACCTGGAGGGATTGCTCGCAGCTGCTGTCTGCCTTGCTAACATCAGAAGAAAAACGGCGGGTACTGGCAGCCGCCAAACAATCCCTTGTGGCCAGGGTACCTGCGGGCCAAGTAGAAGCAACTTGGGTGGGAGAGAGGTTTCCCGAAGCAGACCCAAACTGGGATTTTAACGATGCCCCGCAGCGTACACTACTGCAAGAATATAGGACTGCGATCCTCGCTGGTCCCGCAGAGGCAGGAAAGAAACCCATGAACATGTCCAAGTTAAAGGAAGTAATACAGGAGCCAAATGAACCCCCATATGCATTTCTGGAACGCCTCTACAAGGCCTATCGCCTGTACACCCCATTTGATCCTGAGGTAGAAGCAAATCGCACCTTGGTTAATGCCTCCTTTGTTGGTCAGGCAGCCCCAGATATTCGCAAAAAACTCCAGAAATTAGAAGGCTTCCAGGGAATGAATATGGCCCAGCTTATTGATGTTGCCCAGAAAGTTTTTGTAAATAGAGACAGAGAATTAAAAAAGGATGAAGAAGTAAAGCAAAGGAAAAAGGCAGCCCTGTTAGCAGCAGTTCTCAGAGGGGCAGGACCACAGTACGGTGCTGCTGGCCCATATGGCCCTCCCACTGGACTGGCTCTTAATCAATGTGCTTTCTGTAAAAATTTTGGACACTGGAAATCGGAATGCCCAAACCGACCAGAAGGCGGGCCAGGTTTGACCAGAGGAACTGCCCGAGGTGTGGGACAAGGGAGAGCGAGAGGAAGAGGAAGAGGAATGGGAAACCAAGACAGAGGAGCTTGGCAACCAAGGGGATGGGTCCAGAATGGCTTCTACAACCCAAACCCTCCCCAACCAGATAGCCTAGTGGGACTAGCAGGGACTGAATATGATGAAGACTAGGACAGACCGGGTTCCCTCTCCTGTGGCCCCGGGGAACCTATGGTCCGGATGATAATCGGTGGGGCCCCTGTGGACTTCATGGTAGATACTGGGGCTGAACTATCAGTTGTAACTTCTCCTATTGCCCCCCCCTCAATGACAACACGAACTGTTGTGGGAATGGCTGGAAAACGCCTTACCCTTCCCTATTTACGTTCAAGAACGTGTGTGTTAGGAGGCCACCGGGTGGAACATAAATTCCTCCTGAACCCTGACTGCCCGTTGAATCTTCTTGGACGAGACCTCCTATCCAAACTCAGGGCAGCTGTAAGCTTTGACACCCCTGATGGTTCTGCAAGCTTGACTATGCCAGACCCTAAGGTCTGTTGTACTTTCAAAGCGAACACCCTGCCACCTAGAGATCCTACAGCCCTTGTGTGTTGCACCCTGGAAATAGATGTTACTGAGGAGTGGAGGTTGCCTAAAAAGGTCCTGTGTCTAGGTGGCCCACATGGGGACCCAGGAGAAGAAGAGGTGTTCTTTAAATCCTCAGACTCATGCTACTATAAAAACAGAATCCCAACAGTATGGGCTGAAAACAACCCACCTGGGTTTGCTAAACATCAGCCTCCTGTTATTGTGACACTGAAACCCTCAGCCGTTCCTGTAAGAGAGCGCCAATATCCCATCAGAGAAGAGGCCCGGAAAGTTCTCACTGTCCATTTTCAGAGGCTGCTGGAGGCAGGAATTTTAGTCCCCTGTGAATCAGCATGGAACACGCCTATCCTCCCAGTTCCAAAGCCCTCGCCTGATCCAGACAAGCCTGACTACCGCCCTGTGCAGGACTTGAGGCATGTGAACGCCCAGGTTGAAACTATCCACCCAGTGGTTCCAAATCCTTACACCCTATTGACTTTGATCCCACCCTCAGCCCAGTGGTTCACGACCCTGGATCTTAAAGATGCGTTCTTTTGTATTGGACTCCACCGAGATTCTCAGAACATTTTTGCATTTGAGTGGCGAGCTCCAGGAGCTTCTAGCCCCACCCAGTACACCTGGACCCGCTTAGTCCAAGGTTTCAAGAATAGCCCCTCATTTTTTAGCCAGGCCCTTGCCAGAGACTTGGAAAAATTTGACACCCATGACGGTTGCCTCACCATACTGCAGTATATTGATGATTTGCTTTTATGTGCCCCTGACAGACCCTATTGTGAGAAGGGGACAGTTGAACTCCTTATGCTATTAGATGAGTGTGGGTATAAAGCCTCCTGGAAGAAAGCTCAGCTGTGTCAGCAAACTGTCCGCTTTTGGGCTTTGATATCTCACAAGGCCAGCGTTCTTTAGGCCCAGAAAGAAAGGAAGCTGTGTGTCAGATCCCTGAGCCTTACACCCGCAAGGAACTTCGCGGATTTTTAGGGGCAGCAGGCTACTGTCGGCTGTGGATTCCAGGTTTTGCCCTCATAGCCAAACCCCTATATGAAGCTACAAGAGGAGGGCCCAACGATCCCTTCCTGTGGGGTCCTGAACAGGAGATAGCATTTCAAACCTTGAAGCAGCGCCTCATCGAGGCACCAGCCTTAGGACTGCCCAATCCAGAAAAGCCTTTCTTTCTCTGCGTTGATGAAAAGGAGGGAGTGGCTCAGGGCGTCCTTATGCAGAAGCTTGGCCCCTACAAAAGACCTGTTGCTTATCTCAGCCAGGGCCTCGACACTGTAGAACAAGGTCGGCCCCCCTGCCTTCGAGCAGTAGCTGCCTGTTGTTGCCTCATTGAATCAGCCAACAAATTCACCTGGGGTGCCACGCTCACTGTGTATGTATCTCACGGGGTCAGGACTATTTTAGAGGCAAGGGGCCATAAATATCTCACTGTTTCTCGGATGGCTCGTTATCAGGCCATCCTCCTTGAAAATCCTGGAGTAGCCTTAGCACCAGCAGTGACTGTTAACCCTGCCACCCTGCTTCCAGTACCTGAAGAGGCACCAGACCACGACTGCCTAGTTACAGTGGATCAGGTGTTTGCTTTAAGACTGGATCTCCAAGACCAGCCCTTACCCAGCCCAGAGATGACCCTTTACTGCGATGGCAGCAGTTTCCTAGATGATACAGGGCAATGCAGGGCTGGCTATGCTGTTGTTGATGATGAAAAGGTGGTGCAAGCAGAGCCCTTATGGGCAGGGACTTCAGCCCAGCTTGCAGAAATCATCGCTCTCACTGCTGCGCTAACATTGGCAAGAGGCCGAAGTGTCAACATATATACTGACTCAATGTTTGCCTTTAAGTCTGCTCATGCTCATGGTATCCTCTGGCAGAACAGAGGCTTCATCACAGCTGCAGGCAAAGACATTAAGTATGGCCCTAACCTACGGTTATTAATGGAAGCTGTAAATCTCCCAGAAAAAGTAGCCATCATTCACTGCAGGGGCCACCAGAAGATTGTAGACTCTGTATCTCGAGGAAATGCTCGGGCTGATAAGGCAGCAAAAGAAATAGCCCTTGAAGCATCAGCCCCCCCCAGCGCAACACTCTGTCCTGTGTTTCCAACCCCTGTTGCAGCCTGGACCCCCAGGTATTCACCAGAAGAAGAAGCCTGGTGTGACTTACAGGGAGCAGAAAAGAATAAGGAGGGGTGGTGGCGAATGCCTACAGGGAAAATATTTATCCCTGCTGCCCTGGGACTGGCTGTAATGCGACAACTCCATGAAAACACCCATGCAGGAGCCGCAGCCATGGTCAAGGCAATAAACCGCTGGGCCTACCTGGATCGCAAATGGGCTCTAGCCGAGGAGGTCTGCAGGCAGTGTGTCGTTTGCGCTCGTAACAACCCCAGAGAAGGTCCCTGCCAGCCACCAGGCACTCAGATCATCAGTCCAGCTCCCATGACCCATTTAGTAGTGGATTTCACTGAGATGCCTAAAGTTGGTCGCCACCGCTATCTATTGGTTTTTGTCTGTAGCTACACAGGCTGGATTGAGGCTTTCCCCACTGCAACTGAAAAGGCCACTGAAGTAGCTAGAGCCTTATTGAGAGACATTATTCCTCACTTTGGTTTGCCAATGATCCTTTCATCAGATAATGGACCAGGCTTTGTATCAGAGACCACCCAACATGTGGCCAAAGCCCTAGGAATTGTGTGGAAACTGCACTGCGCATACAGACCCCAAAGTTCCGGCGCTGTGGAAAGAGCAAATAGAACTTTAAAGGCATGCCTGCGCAAATTTACCCAAGAGACTGAACTCCCATGGGTCAAATTGCTTCCTATTGTCCTGTTTCGTCTACATTGTCTCCCTTCCAAGAGGACTAATATTTCGCTGTATGAAGCTCTTTTTGCACGACCACCGCCCTTAACATTAGGAATCCACGCTGATGCCTACCAATTTGGACAGTTGATCACCCAGGCCGAACTGAGGCTGTTAGGGAAACAAGTAGAAAAAATAAGGGCACATTACTCTGCCTGTCTCCCCTTTACTGTTTTTGACCCTGTCTGTCCAGTTGGTCCGGGGGATTCTGTGTGGGTTAAAAACTGGAGGCCAGCGCCACTTGGGCCTCGTTGGGATGGGCCTTTTACTGTTCTTCTTAGTTCCCCAACAGCAGTGAAGGTTGCTGAGCGTAAACCGTGGATCCACTGGTCCCATCTCAAGGTAGCTCACCCTAGGTGGACCTCCCAGCCTGGGCCTACGCCTACCTGTGTTAAGATCTCTTGTCTGCCTCCTGGGACAGCGCCGGCTAGCTCTGCTCCCTCTGGGTCCGTACCCCTGAGGGACACAGCCGAATAAGCCTGCTCGTGAACCTCTGCTAAAAGCCTACCGGAACGGCTTTTTCTACGCACAGGTGAAGAATTGATCTCCGTTGGAACCTCAGGTCTTGCATTTAGTAATTCCAGACGTTAACTAACCAACATACGGGCCAAAGGATGTGTTTCCTTCTGTTGCAATATGTTTTTCTGTTCTATTGGGTCCATAGTCAGGCTTCCCCATCCCCTCTCCCTGCTTGTACCCCATGCATTACTACCACCTATTGCCAGGGTCAAACCTCCCAAACCTTGATTTATCAAACTAGCTATGACTGTGCATCATCCACAATCACTCAGTGTCAGCATCAGTCCACCACATATAGTGTCTGTAATGAGAAGGGACACAGTACATGTTTTCGGCCCCAATCCCATGCTGTTCATGCCCGTGTTAGTGTTTATGCCAATTACAAAAAAGGCAGGAATCCTCCCATCCTATTTCTTGTAGCCTCTAATATAACAACCCAGCTTCAACAGAAGTTACAAGTATGTTTTGATATATGTCATACTATTGATCTGGCTCAGGGGAATAAGCTTAGCTGTGGTGGGCATAGTAAGGAACAAACTTACACCCAGCTTCCAAGATATTTGCATACCTCCCCACTAACCTCCCACAAGTCAGGAAAAGATTTCTGGTATGTTAACCCAAGCCGTCCATATGTTGCCTCCCGCCAATGGGACAGTGAGCTCCTAGCCTTTGATGTAGCCTTTAAAAATGTTTCACTCCCTTGTAAGCAAGGCTACTGCACACCTCTGTGCCTAGTCTTCCCCACTCCTCCTCCTGTTGGAACTATGAAGGGACAGTTTACCATAGGGATATATAAAACAGAGAAATCCCCTTATGGAATAATATTGGTAGAAACAGAAAGTCATGTAATTCGAACTATTGGGAAGAAGGCACACGCTACCTTCTGGTCAGAAATGGGAACGGTAATTGAAATTCCTCCAGTAACTAAAAACTTGTTTGTGGACTTAGCTGAACGAATTGCTGGACAGCTGGACGTTAAAAATTGTTATGTGTGTGCGGGGACTGGAATGTCGGACCAATGGCCGTGGAATGGATTAGAAGTGACCCTTGACAACCTCACTAAGGTTTACAATATATCTTGGAGGGAGACCGAACGCCCTGATAAATGGATCCTGAGAAATGAGCTAGTCGGCTTTACCTGCTTTATACGACAAGGCCATCCCTTTTCAGAACCAGTGGGGATGTTAGAATGTGAAGGAGGGTGGATCTGTAATGGAACTAAACCCAAAACTTTTGTTGATTTTACTAACCCAGATAACACACAGATTCCACAATATGTGAACATGGGACACTTGCAGGTCCTCTGGGATGATCCATGCAATGCCTCACGGAAGTGGGTAGCCCCTGATTCACTATATTGGATCTGTGGCACAGCGGCCTATGCTACACTACCCCCAGGGTGGAGTGGAGCTTGTGTTTTGGGGACTATAAGACCCAGTTTCTTCCTTTTGCCCTTGGAAACTGGTGAACATCTAGGGGTCCCAGTGTACGATGAACTAGGCCGTGCAAAGCGCTCTCTGCGAATTCATACATGGCAAAATAATGAGTGGCCCCCAGAGCGTATTATTCAAGTGTATGGGCCTGCTACATGGGCTGCAGATGGCATGTATGGCTATAGGACCCCTATATATATGCTGAACCGTCTTATCAGGCTGCAAGCGGTTCTAGAAATCATAACTAATGAAACTTCCCAAGCGTTGTCCTTGCTTGCCAAAACAAATACTCAAATACGCACCGCTATCTATCAGAATCGCTTGGCTTTAGATTTTCTCCTAGCAGCGGAAGGAGGCGTCTGTGGAAAGTTTAATCTTACTAACTGTTGCCTTCAAATAGATGATAACGGGCAAGCTATAGAGCAAATCACTGAACGTATGCGTAATTTAGCCCATGTTCCAGTTCAAACCTGGACAGGAGCCCTGGATACGGGAGGGTGGTTTGGAAGTATGTTTGCAGACTGGAAACGCATATTGTTCCTGGTGGGTTTGGCTTTTGGAGGCTTACTCCTACTCCCTTGTCTAATACCCATGGTCCAAACTATGGTAACAAAAACTGTTGACTCTGTAATGATTCGTGACACTCCCAAGCTTCTGCATCTGGCTGCTAATCACAGAGAAAGACGGTTGTCTCATGCTCGGACCTTTTCACGTAGTACCTTATACAGGCCGGCTGAAAGTGACTATAACCCCTATATGACCATGAAAGGCAGAGATCCCTCAATATATAGTAGCCTTGGTCGACCAACCTCTCAGTAAATAATCGAGGTGGTCGAAGAGGAGGGAATTATAGCAATAAAATTGAATTAAAGAAATTAAAAGGACAAATTGGCCTAAATTCATCTCAGGCCTCAAACTTTCCATTACCACCCTGAATTTCCCCCCTCCCACAAGTTTCATAGAAAAAGGTATGACATTTCTGTTTAGCAAAAAACTGTTATTGAATGTGGTTGGAAGGGAGCTTGTGGTTAAGCTTCAAAGGTGCCCAGGTGCAAAAGATGCTTAGATCTTAAAGCTAGCTTGTAATGCAAAATAAGAGATGGTGCTTCCGGAATGAAATGTTCTCTTCAACAGGAAGAGAGAAATGGTGTAAAGGAAAATTCCATTGTCTTGCTTCTGACACGCACATTGTAAGGTATATTAGAAAGCTGAATGCATCTGAAAGAGGTCAGCCCTGTTGCTTATTAAAGCCAGCTGGCCTAGCGCTAATAAATCCTCCTCTAATTGATCTGGTGTGGTTTCACTGACTGGATGAAGGCTCTCCTCTCCCCGCTACATTTGGGTCTAACCAAACTGAAAGATACCCAAAAAACACCTCATTGGTATTTTTTGGGTATAATTCAGCATTCCAAATATATCCGGGATTTTTCAGGAGAACTGGAAAAAATCCCAGATATATTCAGGAATTACTGGCAAACCCGGAACCTGAAGGGCTGGGGCAGATCGCTCCCACTGCTCAGCTGTTTTGCAGGCTGTCTTCTGCAGTCCCTTTAAACGGGTGGTGGTGGTGGTGGTGTTTAAAGTGACTGCAGAAGACAGCCTGCAGAACAGCCGAGGGGGGCACTCTCCCCACAGGCTCGACTGGGGGTCTTTTGGGCTGTTCAACTGAACTGCCAAAGAGACCCCCAGGTGAACTCACAGGGAGAGTTCTCCCCACAGGATCAGCTGCTTTGCAGGCTCTGTTAAAAGTCGCCCCTCAGCGCCCCATTGCACACACCTAGTTTTTTGCAGCTTTGCCACTGCTTTTTTCCCCCTCTGTATTTTTTGGTTCGTGTTGGACCTGGAAAAAAATTGGGATTTCTGAAAAATCCTGACTCTGAATACTTTACTGGTATTGGGATCCGGATACACAGAGAAAATACACAGAGAAAAAAATTGCACATACCTAGCCCTGACCAGAGGGAGGAGGATGAGAGAGAGCATTACAAGAGGACGCTGCGGGTTTTTCATAACTGTGAGCCGTTTCTGCTGCTGAGATCTGGGAAGGAAAAACACCAAATCCACTTAATTAACAGGTAAGGAGACTAGGCCAGGACTCTTAGGATTTTTAGGAACGGCATTAAGAGACAGACACAAGCCAGAATTGTTACAGTTCGGAGATTTAAAAGACGGTCTGATCTCACCTTGTGCAAAGCATCAACGTCACCTCTGGCCTAAATGCATAACAGGAGATTAGAACTCAAATAGATAACAGTTCAAAACCAGAGATCCTCTTCATCTTGCCTGATAATGAGGTGGCTGCCAGATATTAAGCTGTCTCCCCACCCCACCCCTCCAACCAGAGTGGTAGCCAGGAAGATGCAGAAGAGAGCAAACATGCTAACCAACTTCAGCTCCAGATGCTGCAGGCACAGCTGCTCGATAGCAGAGTCAGCGTGTTGAACGGCTCGGCTTTCCTTTGGGAGGAAATATAACAAAATGAGGTTTCTAGGTCTTGTAATCCACAAGAATAGATGAAAACCTGTGAGCGGCAGTAAATTATATAGTACTATCAGAAAATGCCCTAATCTCTAAGGATTGGGCCGGAATCTGAGTTTTCAAGTGGCAAACAGAGCTCTTGTGGCAGGATAGCAGTAATTCTCAAGTAGGTTTACTCCCTGCTCAACTTCACTTGGCCTCTTGCTTTTTAATTTCTACAGGCGACCCCCCCCAACTCAAATGAAGTTGCAGCCCATCTTTTCATTTATGCCACCAACGTCTCACCTATCCAGGACTCCTGACTCCTGCCAAGGCCAAGCTGGCCACACAACTTGCTGCTTTGCAGGAGTCCTGGCTCTTTGCCCAACAGATTTCTCCCCTCTGGGTGCACAAGAACTCCTGGCGTCGTTTCCCAGCCAAATGTATTGTAGAATCTTTCAGCACCCGGTTCTTGACTTCTGTCCCTTGGTGATTGCTGTGGATATAGAAGTTCCAGAGAATTATAGTGAACAAAGATGGGCAAAACCAGAAAAGATAGCCCCCCACCAATTTGGAAAGACATCACAACTGTGGGGGATCCACACAGCGAAGCTCTGAGCTGCAACAGGTTAGGTAGTCCCCATCTTCTGGAGATTGTGTTCTTGTCACAATAACTGAGGAATATGCTCCCCCCGCCCCCGGGGCTGCCCTGCTTACACACCCCATCTTTTCAATAATAGGATGTGGATGGCATCTCTTGCTGTCATTGATACGTCCCCTAAGTTCAGGCAGCTACACAACATGTTAAGAAGTATCGCACAGGTAGTGTTCCCCGGGATCCTTTCGATTTGCTATGTTTATATGGTTACAGTGGGTAGCCCCAAAGGAATGATGGGAGAGATTTAAGAACTTAGTTGTGCTATCCTATCGAGCATGGCAAGTTCTCTCATCTCAGCTCGGGAAGTTGGGAAGGAGCCTGTCCCCTGAAGATCATGTACAGTAGCCAGCATGAACTTTTAAATGTGGGCACTTTTGGAATTTTGAGAGGGGACAGAACACCACACCAAAATGGCTTCCACAGAATGTGAAGCTAAACCTCACACGGCTTCCACAGAAGGCGGAGCCTCCCTCCTCACACCACCTGAGAAGAAGGAAAGCCTGAAAGGGGAATGGAACCACACACGAAGGAAAGCCCAGTTGCTTACTAGTTCTCCTGACTCCCCAGTGAAAAACCCTTTATTTTGAATAAGGGCAGCTGAGAACAAAACCTGCCTTTCAACGGCTCCACCTACTTTCTGAAAAGCTTGGCGGGTGCCACGGGAAGTACTGGCAGACAGCTTGAAAGCCATGAGCTTCATGTTGGGGAACCCTGATCTAGAGGATTCCTGAAAGGAGCAATCCTCCGGCAGCTGCTTTCTAAAGACTGGCTGAGAGGAGCTGAAGAAGAGATTAAACAGGTTGCCAATTGGTATGGCCTAGCCCTATGGATGCAGATAATAGGTAAAGGAGAGGTCCCCTACCATGGCCCCCTACCTCACCCCCACTCTAAAAAACAAGGCAACCAGCACAATTTTCTGCCTGCAACAACCAGCATCCAAGAATCACTCTTGACCACAGTGGTAAGGAGAGACATCCCATCTCTGCCTGCACAGACCGAACATTTTGAGTAGCACAGAGCTCAGTTCCACATATTCCCTTATCAAGAGAAGAATGTGTGAATAGGGTCGGGGGGTAGGGAGCCCTGTCTTGACTGCAGCATCCTTTCATACCCTTTGTCCCCCAGCTATTGACACAGCGCATGCCTTTGTTTTCACAGTATCAAGAAAGGCCACTTCTTATTGACAGAACAAATACAGCTCTGTCAGGACCCTCTCCTCTCCACCTCCCCCACTGGTGTAGTTGCCAACTTCCAGGTGGTGGCTGGGGAGTTCCCTCTTATGACTGATCTCCAGGCAACAGAGATCAGTTCACCTGAGAAAATGGCAGATTCAGAAGTTGGGCTCTATGGCATTATACCACATTGACGTCCCTCCCCTCACCAAGCCCCACCCTCCTCAAGCTCCACCCCCAAAATCTCCAGGTATCCCCCAACCCAGAGCTGGCAACCCCACCACCGCCCGAATACCCAACATTCTCCTAAGCTTAAAGGCTGTCACCTTTTCCAGGCTCTCTTTCCGAGCTATTAGAGGGAAATTTAAAACACATGCCTTTTTAAAAAGTATTGGGGGGGGTTGTTTCTATTTTTTGTTAAGGAGCAAGTTACTGATCCTCATGCTTGTCTAAGCCGAAGCACTCTAAAAGACATGCAATTTGTACTTTGCTTAGTCACTGTTCCCAAAATTTGTGTTGCTTTGGTGCACACACTTTGGAAATGCTGGGGCAGCTCTAGTGTGTAAACAATTCCTGGGATGTGAATATTCCTTGGGAGTCTAGAACATGGTTAGACCCTCCCTCTTTCTGGCTTACCAATAAAAAAACGCCTCCCTCATTCTCAATAGCGACAAAAAAATGTTCCTACCTATAAGCTTCACAAATAACTCCATGTGCACAAGTCTGAAAGCAGGCGAGGGACCACCTTCCTCCAGTAATAATTTACTTGACCCTGCTCCTCCTTCCAGCTTGGAAAAGAAAACAAAGTCCCCCTCACCACCCCTTCCTGCAGCACTGCCTGCCTCCACTGCCCCTCCTGGTCCCCCTGCATCAGATGCTCCAGACATCATCAGGAAGAGGACGCTGGAAATAATGAGGAGGAATTGGTTATTTTAATAGAGTTGCGATGGTAGAGGAAAGGGGCTTGAGAAACGGACATAAAAGAGGGCAGAAGAACATTTGTTGTGAACAAGTATATTAGCAGCTGGGAGATAGTAGTTGGAAGATCATAATATTAGAGGAATAAGAGAAATAAAAGTAGTTTAAATTAAATAGTGCTTACAATAAATAGGAAAATATAAAATATAAATATAGTCTTAAAATATAAAAATAAAGGAGTTGGATATATTGTTAAAATAGAGGGTATAAAATAAATTGTGAGAGATTAAAAGACTAAGGGGAGACTGGTAAAAGAGGAGGTATTAAAGTCAAAGAAAAGAAGTGACTCTTATGGCCACTGGAGGTGGTAGAAAACTTTCAATAGCCTCACCAGGACAGATTGGGGGAGTGGAACAACTGAAGACTCCCATTATGAGCTCTTCGCAAGTGTCTATGAAAGATCTCAACAAAATGATTCAGGAGAGCGTGACACTTGCGGTATCTCAGGCAGTTTCTCAGGCAGTGAAAGCGTCAGTAGAAAACACTTTGCCAGCATTAATTAAAAAGGAGATAGATCCCATAAGGTTAAAGATGGAAGAGTTAACAACCCAAATAATACAGGAAACTGAGGAAATTAAAAAACAAATCAAAGATAACAAACAGGAAATTATAAAAATCTCGTCTAATCAGGGGAAATTAAAGGAAAAAGTGTGAGACTTAGACCTAGATGTTCAAGAGATCAGAAGTAAAAATGAGAAAATTGAGGAAACGCTTATAAACCTGGAAATGGACAAAGCAGCACTTATTATAAGATGTCAAAACATCCCGGAAACAATAGAGAAGAACCTTAAAGAAGAAGTTGTGAATAGCCTGGTGGAACACCTAAAAGTAAGTACAGCCGAAGAATTAGAGGAAGGGATAGAGACAATCTATAGGAGAAATTCAGCGTATGCCAAAAGACATAAGAAGCCAAGAGAAGTACACATTAAGTTCTACAGAAGAGAACTAAAGGAGAGGATCATGAGAGCATCAAATCAAAATAAAGTAATGATACAAGGAGAAGAGATAATTTTCTTAAAGGAGGTGCCGTGGAGAGTGAGGGAAAAAAGACTGGCATACTCAACACTAACGAACCTTTTGAAAAGTAACGGAATTCTATTTAGATGGCTGATACCAGAAGGAGTGCTGTTTACATATAACAGCCAAAGACACAGGATAGATTCGGTGTTCAAGGCAGAATACTTCTTGAATAAATTTGGAGAGGATTTAGGATTACAAAGAGAAGATGTAGAGGAAGAGGAAGCTGAAAAGGAAGAGGATTTGGGAGGAGAAGAAATAGAAGAAGAAAGTAGTGTGCAAGAATCGAGGAGCAGGAAAGAAAAGACATCAAGAAGAAGTAAAAATAAAATCAGTAAACCAACATATCAAATTTTGATGAGGTTTAAGTATAAAAACAAAGGGAAAAAACACTAAAGAGCAGGATGAGATTTATTAAAAAACTTAAGATTGTAACGATAAATATAAATGGCCTATATAGTCCACAAAAAAGACGGAAAACATTCCACCAATTGCAAAAAATGAAAGTAGATATAGTGTGTTTGCAAGAAACGCATATTAAAAGAGAAGACGTAAAATATTTAGAGTGCAAAAAATTAGGTAAAGAGTTCATAGCGGCAGCCGATGAAAAGAAAAAAGGGGTGGTGATATATGCGAAAGAGGAATTGAATCCAGAATTAATCTTTAAATCAGAAGATGGAAGGGCGGTGGGAATAACAGTTATAAGAAATGGGGAAAACTGTTAGTAGTGAATATATACGCCCCTAATTTAAGTCAAAATCAAAAGGCATTTTTTCAAGAAATCCAAGCAGATCTAAGTTTCGCAGATGTGAATAATGTTTGTATTCTGGGAGACTTTAATTCGGTAGTAGAACCGAGTACAGACAGAAAGACAAGAAGGAAAAGAAGGAAAAAGGGAAAGTTGATTTCGAATAATTTTATGCAAATAGTGGAAGAGTACAGTTTAATGGATGTTTGGAGAGTTAGGAATATGCATAAAAGAGACTATACCTATTATTCAGCTAGACACAACTCTTGGTCGAGGATTGATATGATATGGATGACCACTAACATGTTAAAAGATACGGTAGAATGTGAAATATTACCAAATACCTTTGCGGATCATAACCCCGTTTTGTTGGAGTTAAAGGATGGATGGTTCATGAATTTAAGGTTATTGAGAGATGGGAAATTCGTGGAGAAATGTAAGAAAGAGATAGTAGAGTTCTTTCAGATAAATAGCAACTCGGAAACCCCAAGTGAAATAGTCTGGGATGCTTTTAAGGCATATATGAGAGGCTGCTTTATCAATCAGAGTGCATGGGAAACAAAAGAAAAGAAAAAGAAATACGAGCAGTTAGTGCAGAAAATTAGTGTGCAAGAATCTATTTTGAAAAACAGTAGGGATTCTAAATTAGCCCAAACAAAACTAAACCTGTTACACCATAAGATGAATTTAATGTTAAATTATGAAATAGAGAAGAAATTGGAGTTTACTAGGCAATACTATTTTGAGAATGTAAACAAACCAAATAGGTGGTTAGCGTATAAGGTGAGAAAAGAGAGAGAAAGGCGTATGATATTTCAATTAAGAAATGATAAAGGTGAAATGAGGAGTGATCTGCAAGAGCTGAAGGATATAGTTGAAAAGTTTTATAAGAAATTATATCAAAGAGATGAACAAGAGGAGGAATTAATTGTAAAATATTTGAAAGGGAAGGGGATAGAATTTAAAGAACAACATAAAAAACTTTTAAATGATCCAATAACAATGTATGAGGTATCGGAGGCGATTAAAAAACAAAAACCGAAGAAAACACCTGGTCCGGATGGTATACCGGCAGAGTTTTATAAAATTTTTGAAGAACAGATAGGTATCCATTTAAAAAACGTATTTCAGAGAATAGGCAAACAAGAGAAGGGCCCAGAATCATGGAATCAGGCATTAATTACATTAATCCCGAAACCTAATGCAGATCAGGGAGATAGCAAGAATTATAGACCCATATCATTGCTAAATGTAGATTATAAAATCTTTGCAAGCATTTTGGCGGATAGATTCAAAAAAGTATTAACGCAAGTTATACACCAAGATCAGGCGGGGTTTTTGCCAAAGAGGCAGATGAAAAATAACTTAAGGATAATAATGGATGTGCTAGAATATTACGAGGAGCATCCAGATAAAGAACTAGTATTAATGTTCTTAGACGCAGAAAAAGTGTTTGATAACCTATCGTGGAAATTTATATTGGAAAAACTGAATAAGGCGAACTGTGGTCAATATTTTCTCTCTATGATTAGTGCCGTCTACAATACACAATATGCAAAGGTAATAGTAAATGGGGATGTGACAAATAATTTAGAAATTCAGAAGGGTTCTAGACAGGGTTGCCCGTTGTCTCCATTATTGTTTATTTTTGCGCTAGAATCTTTAAATGATGATATAAGGGAAAACTCATTAATACAGGGTTTGAAAATAAAGGGGGAAGAGTATAAGTTACTGGCGTTTGCTGATGACCTTGTGTTTATATTGGAAGAACCAGAAACATCAATTATACATTTGATTGATACTATTAAAAGGTATGGACAGGTGGCTGGACTTAAGATAAATTTCAAAAAATCTAAATTGCTACATAAAAATTGTTTGCCAAGAACAATACAAAAGATACAAGAAATCTCCTCCATGGAAGTAGTGAAGAAGGTAAAATATTTAGGAATTAACCTTACAAGTAAATGTAGCTCACTGATAGAAGACAAATTATAATAAGCTTCTAGAAGAAGCTTAAAAAGACCTGCTGAAATGGGGAAAGATCCCTCTATCATTTATGGGTAGAATAGCACTGGTTAAAATGAATATATTACCTAGATTCTTATTTTTAGCCCAAGTCATACCAATATTAAAAAATCAGATTTTTTTTGAAGAATTGAATAAAGTTACAAGAAAATTTATATGGCAGAGAAAAAGAGCAAGAATAAGTTGGAAAGCACTACAGGATAAGAAAGAAAGGGGGGGAATGAGTGTTCCCAACTGGTACTTATATTATCAAGCGGCCGCCATGGTATGGATAAAGGAGTGGCTTACATTGGAAAATGGTAGGATTCTGAGGCTGGAAGGCCACGATTTGTATATGGGATGGCACGCGTATATCTGGTATGGGAAAGATAAAATCCACTCAAACTTTGGTAGGCATTTGTTAAGGGGTGCATTAAATAAAATATGGAGCACTATAAAAGAGAGATGGTATAAGAAAACGCCTAGATGGGTCTCTCCTCTTGAAGCCTTTATAGCACCGTCTCTATTGACAACAAGTAAGACAGTAAGTTATCAATTGTTACTAAGTAGAGACAATAAACTAAAATCCCAGGAAAAATTAGTAAATGAAAATAACCTATCTTGGTGGGAACAGATAATGCTACGAGATAGATTCCAAAAAGATATGATAAGGGGATCTGAAGATCAAAATAATCAATTGGATAGGATCTGGCTATCGTCAAACGACAAATTGATACAAAAGTTATGTGGTTTTCTGTTAGATGACTTTGAACAGGATGAGGTAATCAAAGCAGCTATGATATCATGGATGAAAGACCTAGGGGGAAAAGTGGAGACTGATCAATGGAACAAGATTTGGAAATCAGTGAAGTATATGCGGGCTATTGCTTATAAAGAGAATGTATATAAGATGTTTTATAGGTGGTACTGGTCCCCGGACAAATTGGCGAAATGTTTCCCTGGCTATTCCAACCAATGTTGGAAATGCAAAGCTAATGTGGGGTCCTTTTACCACCTATGGTGGAAATGTCATAAAATACAAGGATATTGGAGAATGGTACAGAGAATGGTACAAGATATTTTGGATAAGAAGGTAGATTTGAGACCGGAAATATTTCTGTTAAATATGGTACCAGATAGCTTTAGCCAACAGGAAAATTACCTACTATCTTATATTACAACCGCTGCCCGTTTGTTACTGGCTAAAAAATGGAAACTAGATATAATACCCTCAAAAGAGGAATTAACACTTAAGGTGTTGGAGTTAGCACAGTTGGACGATCTGAGTCTGATGTTACAAAACAAAAATGAAAAGGTACATAAGAAAAGATGGTCAAGAGTGTATAACTGGATAGAAAACTTAATAGGTGTATAAGACTTCATGTTATATGTAAAATGTGACACTGGAATGTTGTGTATGTATGTATGTTAAAAAACGAAAATAAAAATGGGGAAAAAAGAAAAAGAAATAATGTGCCTCCTCGGGGGGTGGAGGGGAGTTAATTACAAAAAGAAAGAGGCTCCCTTCTATGCCAGATTGTGCCCCTCCAAGCACCCTTCTGCCCTAAGGACAATACTCTCTCTAGACCCATTCCCATACACCCATCCCTTGATCTCTAGGGAAGGGTGTGTGTGTAAAGAATGGTCAAGCTGCAGCTGACTTATGGCAACCCCTAATGGGGTTTTCAAGGCAAGAGACTTCAGAGGTGGTTTGCCATTGCCTTCCTCTGCATTCTGACCCTGGATTTCCTTGGAGGTCTCCCAGCCAAATAATAATCAGGTCTGACCCTGCTCAGCTTCTGAGAGCCGAGGAGATCAGGCTAGCCTGGGCCACCCAGGCCAGCTGGAGAAGATTACTAGAAACCAAATCCACGCTGAGTACCACCAGTCAGCTTCTCTCCTTTCCCACAGCACACAAATCGGTTCCTTCTTCAGACCCCAATCACAAGTTTCCTGTCACCAGGGATTGCACCCCAGTGACTGTTATTAGGGGAGGGCTGCATCCATGAAGAGGAGATCTTCCACCAGGAAAGGGAGTTCTGCTTCGGGGGGGACGAGGGACAGGCAAGGAAAGAACCCGGCAGGATAAAACTAAGAACAGGAGGAGGTGTGCCAGGCTCAACAGGCACAAAATGTGCCTTGCTTTCTCTAGGGAGCTCAGGACCCCCAAAGCTTGAAGCATTTTGGGCAGTCAGGCTGCTCCCAGAATGCACTGTGCTTCAAGATAGCCCACTGAGCTACATCAACATGGCAGGTGGCTGAGAAGGGAAAATGCAGCTGCCTCTGTTGCTTCCCGCTGCACCACAGTGACCGCGTGCATGAATGACAGGAAAAGCTCCATTTCAGGGGCAGGGGTGTCAAGCTTATTCAGAAGTGTGTGGAAGAGATGGAAGCAAGGCGAGGCAGGAGTGGCATCACTGTTGTGGAGCTGGGCGCCATTAGGGATGCCAGCCTCCAAGTGGGAAGCCATCATTTACACTTTTAGTATTCACACGGACACCGATAACCAGTTGAAATAGTCTGCTGACCTCTTTTCTCACAGCACAATCATTCTTCCTTTACTCTTTTGAAATCCTGTCTTGTGCTTGTACACGTTGGTGGCTGTGACAGAGGTGTTTTTTATAAAACCATTCTGAGAGCAGGAAAATAGGAAGCCAGGTTAACTTTCCTTGGAATGCGGGCAGAAGGCTGCTGTATTCTGATTGGTCAGCACCACCTAGGTGCTGTCAAGAGTTTGACAGCTGGAGAGTCAGTTTCGACAGTTGAGAGCAGGCTGTGAGGGAGAAAAGCAGGTAATTGGAATGATGTGGTGTTCTGAGTGAAATTTATGCTGAAATGAGGGATGGTGAAACCTCAGACCGTCAGTTATTTAAAGAGAGCGTTAGAATGCGTTTTGGCCTGACAGCACAGCAAAGCAGAAAAGCCTTCAGATAAATTAAGAGAAAACCAGGAGAGATATATTCTCAACTAGGCTGTCGTTTGGACGGAGCCTGAAATAGATGGGTTGAGGGAAGCAAAGTCAAAACCTCTGAAGAACTGAAACAGTTGATAGGGTTAGAACAGTTCTACCAACAAATCCCCTCATAATTAAGATGGTTCCTTAGGGATGAAAAGCTTAAAACAGCTGATGAAGTTGCCACCTTGCGTGATGAAACTGAGGGAGACTTGAGGGAATCACTATTCCGACTGCCCATCAAGAAAAATAGATACAACCTCATTTGGTGAGGAAAGATCAGTACCTTCCTGGAAAATCATACAGAATTAAAGGATTTGTGGCCCAGAATTTGAACTGGCATTGGCAGAACTCCCAAGAATATATAAAGGCTACCAGGGGAAATGGAAAATGGGAGTGTGGAAAGGCATAGATGTTCCTATTTTGTTAGGAAACGATTTAGCCACACAATTAAAAAATGTAAATATAATTACCAGATCTAGGCCTTAGGCTTCAGGGCTGGAGACATTGCAAGTTGAACCACAGACAGCACCAGAAGAGCTCAGTGCTAGTGATTCTGGCTACCCTGTTGCAAGGGGAACAGACTGAAGAATTTGGGGGGGGGATTCGTATTTTTCCATTCATCTGACCAACTTTCCCCCTCATTACACTTGCATTCCAATTTATGGGATACTAGACAAAACCGACTTCCTATCCCTTTTTTATCAAGTAAACTAATGAGGGCTGGTTGTAGCACCATGGTAATGGCTGTGCCCCATCATCTGAAGACAGCTGGTTCAAGTCTAGCTCTCCTAACTTGTTTTCCTTAATAGGCTGGTTTTTTCTAAGATTCTTTTTCTCCCTTTGTTCATGAAATGTCCTTTTCTGGACCACAAGTACAATACCTGGGCATAAAAATCCCGATCGGTGACGCCGATATAATACAAACCAATTTTTCTGATCTCCACAGAACGACCAAAACCCAGTTGACTTCATGGTCCTCGAAAATGTTTTCTTGGATGTACCGAATCAGTATAATTCGTTCTTTTATTTTGCCAAAACACTTATATCTCTTTAGAACGATTCCATGCTTTGTTGCAGAACGCCAAATAAAGATTTGGCAGAAAGACTTTGATGCATTTATTTGGTCTAATAAACACCCGAGAGTAAACAAGTCTACAATGTCTAGACCGCTGAGACAAGGGGGAATGGCATCGCCTAATCTTCTCTTGTATTATAGAGCTGTGAGTTTAGCATCATGTATTAGACAATACCACCAAGAGGACTGTCTGGATTGGGCATGGATAGAAACACACTCGAGTCAATGCCATAGGTTTCAAGAATTGCTGTGGTCGGATAAAGCTTCACAGGCTTTTGTTAAAGTCGACTCACCCTATTTAAAATCCATACTTAAAATATGGTACAAAGTAAAACCTAAAATTATTCAATCTTTTTCTCAACTCGCTTGCTTCATGGGTCAGTCTTGGAAACTTCAGAGGTGGACAAACCGCTGAGACAAGAGGGAAGAGGGAAGCTCCAGCTCACCTATGTGGAGTTTCTGCCTACTTAATCCAGATAATCCCTTGAGTCCTGATGGATTTAAACTTGTTTCAAGCTAGTCTGCATTTGGCAGGTGAGGGTGCAGGGTGGGAGAGAATCACGATTGGCTTATGTGTCTTGACAGTTTAAATGGTCACTTACTTTTTATTTACTGCATTTATACTTTTGTCCATGGTGGCTTGCAACGGTTTCCCCTTCTCCATTTTACCCTCACAACAATGCTGTGCTGCAGGTTTAGTGGAGGTTGTGTGACTGGCCCCTGGTCACTCAGAGCCCTTCCATGGCAGAGTGAGAATTCAAATCCATGTCTCGCAGATCCTAGTCCAACTCTCTCATTCTTTTATAACTCAGGTTTTCCCCCAATGGGAAGCCAAAGTGCCTCATAATATTCTCTTCTAGCTCATTTTATCCTCACAACAACCCTCTGTGGTAGGTTAAACTGACTTGGGTGGAATGAGGGAGGCATATCTTTGACTTTTTGCATTAGGGCTGCCAGTTACTGCCTCCCAGAGGAAGAAAGCAGAGCATGCCCTTGAAACAGACAAGAGCTAGAGTTGCCAACCTCCAGGTGTGGCCTGGAGATCACCCAAAATTACAACTGATCACCAGAAGATAGATAAAGATGGGTAGCTGTGTCAGTCTGTCTGTAGCAGTAGAAAAGAGCAAGAGGCCAGCAGCACCTTAAAGACTTAACAAAATGTGTGGCAGGGCAGGAGCTCATACCTTGCTGCACTCTTTAAGGTGCTACGGGACACTGGATCTCCAGAACAAAGCGACAGACACAAACTGTGTCCCTGGTTGTGTTTTTCCAACCCAATTTGAAGAAACACACAAAACAGTCCTGTAGAGAAGAAACACTAAAAAAAATTATTAATAAGGGAAGAACACCGATAAACAAGGTTTTGGGACCCTGGAATACCCACCAGCTCCTCCGAAGTTACATAGAATTTTATACTCGATATGACATAAGCAAGCAAAGCAATTGGTTCCATCAAACTTCATCACAAATTTCTAATTGGGCTAAAACCTGTGGGTTGGGTCTTCCCAAGTAAAGTTTTTTCCTTATAGCTAAACAATAGGCGCTTCTTTTTCTCAGAGTATGAAGCTCTAAAAGTATCTATATTTACAGGGTGCCATTGTTCACCATTTAGCTACGCTAATTGATATGAGAAACATGTTGTCAGGTAGTCCTGCCATGATGGATGGAGGAGGGTGGGAGGATGGGCTTTGTGCTGTGTAGGGCGGGAGGTTGGGATCGTGGGGTGTTGATTTATGCACCTGGAGTGTTCGAATGGAATGTGAAGGGCTAAGCTGTACAGGCTCTATCTCAAGTAGACTTAACATGCTGACCTTGGAGGAGACAGGCTGTGAGCTCCCTATCGCTTTCAAAGCTACAGCCTTGGCTGGGAAAATGGGGGCGGTGGGAACTTCATTAATTATACTAATCTCCAGTTCCCGCGCGCATACTATGCTTTCATTGGAGGAAAGGGGGGGTCCTCATTCACCCCCTTCCTGGTATAACTGCTTGCTTTTTGTAACCACGTTATTCTGAACAATGTATCTGTTCCAGTATCCTACTATTGCAGCTTTATAAAATAAACACTATTCTTGCTTCAATGAACAAGGCCTGGTGTTTGGCTGACTAAGTTAGGGACTCTGACAGTTTGTTCGGAATCCTCATTTTCGGGACTGGTCGGAAACCCGCGGCTCCAACATGAGTGGCGGTGAGGAAGACACTCTCCCGATTGAAGACGAAAAGGAGGACAAGAAAACTCCTGTGACGACAGTACCCACGGAAGCCCCTGGCACATATGTGCCGGTGATACGGGGGCAGGAGTACGACTTCGGAGGACCCTACGGAGATCCGTATGGGGCAGCCTATGGAGGGGTAACTACCCGACCTCAGAAAAAACGAGACTGGGTGAAACCCCTGGCCGAAACCCATGAGACGTGGTTTACGACTCCGCAGGCTTCGGTGTGAATGAGCCACACCGAAAGGTCGGTCCGCCGACTGACCACGGCTGAGGGGCTGGAAGACACCGGCCGAGACTCAGGGGACCTGGAAGGTGCCGTGGCAAGACGGAGGTGGAGCGGGGAGCCGAGCCAAGACCGTCTGGTTCGCATCCTAGATGAGTCCCTCGCCCGCATTCTCCAGATGATCGCGGAGGGCATCCGAGAGGAGCGAGAATGGCAGCGGTGGGAGGAACCACCCGACCAGCCCCCTCAAGACCAGCGACAGGCGCCGGCCCCCGACCAACAACAGGTACCGGTCCAACCCCCTGCTCAACCAGTGGGGCCGGGACCGCAGGGGCCGCTGGGGCAGGCACCCCCCAGACCATGGGGGTTTCTGCCACCAAAACCAGCGGAACTCCTCGATGCAGATTTTGACGGGAATCCAGAGAAGTTCCCCTTTTTCTTGGTGAGGGCTGAAAAGTTCATCGAGACCTGGGGACACCTGTTCCAACGTGAAGACCGTATGGTAGATGTCATAGCCTCGCACCTGAAGGATGCAGCGGCTGACTGGTACGTGGGTCTCCATCAGGCCGACGGGCGTGAGCTGAGAGAAATCGACGCTTTCATGTGGGCCATGAAGGAGCAATTTGAAGATGTAAACGCAAATAAGACGGCCAGGGCGGCCATACGCGCCCTCAAGCAAGGCGGCAAGTCGGTGAGAGACTACACTGCTGAATTCCGCTGGTGCGCGGTCAAAACGCGAGGGTGGCAAGACGGGGTCCTAGCCGATCACTACAAATTGGGGCTCAACGCGGAGATTCGCCGTTCAGTCACCAATACCCAAAATCCAGACACGTTAGCAGGATGGGTACAAGCAGCCATCACCATGGAGAACCGCTTGAAAACCATCAAACTGGATGATGCCGCAGCGATGAACAAAGGGGGCCAGTCGGGCCCGACACCGGCTCCACGAGGAAAGAATCCACCACCGAACCCGAAACCCAAGGACGGCACGAGGGAACTTAGAATGAAGCAAGGTCTCTGCCTGAAGTGCGGGGAGGGAGGCCACTTCGCGGCGAACTGCCCAGGCTCCCCCGCACCGACTGGGGCACCGAAAGGGGCCAGGAAGAAGTTTGAGACCTCTACCCCAAAGCCGGTGGCGAAGCCGAGAGGGGCGAGGGCTCTACAAGCCAAGCCTCTTAGCAAGGCGTCGGATTCGTCGGATGGCGAGACCGTGCAGCCGGGAAACGAGAAGGACCTGCTGTAAACAGCGCTGAACAGCAGGTCCCGGACTCTCAAGCGCAAATCCCGGTGAGCAGACCCCCCTCTCTTTTTTTTCTCACAGTGACTTTGATGGACCCGGGTCTACTGACCCATGTGAGAGTACGAGCTCTCATTGACTCTGGGTGTGGGAGAGATCTCATCAACCCCACACTGGTGACGGGACTGGGGACGAAGTGGTTAAATTGGCTGATCCCCTGATTTTCACGCAAATGGATGGCTCTACAATGAAGGAGCCTTGCAAATATGAAACTGTTCCCTTACGGGTGGGGATTGGGCCTCACTGGGAAGAGAGGCCCTTCGTAGTCACCCCTTCTGCCCGATTCCCCCTAGTACTCGGGAGCGCGTGGTTCTTCGATCATGATCCATACGTCCTATGGGGAGGGGGAAAAGTAAATTTCATTGCCAAGAAATGCCAGCCCCACCTGTGGAAACAAGAGTGGGGGCCCCCGATGGGGGGGGGAGTCCCTTGTGATGGCGGGGGTGGCTGAGACGGAGCTCGAGGCGATTCCACCAGAGTACCGTGATTTGGCTTCCGTGTTTGGGGAAGAGGAAGCGGATGAACTACACCCCCATAGAAACTCTGACTGTGCTATTGAAATTTTGCCAAATCAAAAATTACCTAAAGGGAAGCTGTACTCTATGAGCCCCTCGGAAAAAGTAGAGCTAAGGAAATTTATCGATAAGAATTTAAGCAGGGGTTTTATACGATCTGCCTGTGATGCCCTCCCTGGGCGGTAGGACGGCGCCCCCCGTAGGATGCGGCCGGCCACGGGTTATCCCAGGTCCCACGGTCCTGCTAGCTCTCCCAGGTTGGAGTGATGGGCCAGGAGGGCCTGGGGCAGGGTAAGCGATGGTCTGGAGAGAGAGCGGCCTCAGAAGACAGGTCACGTCAGAGGGTTGCTGTCACCCTCTTGCCTGTCCTGGGTCTGGCTTCTTAAGCTCACCGCTTACTGGGACACTCTCACTCTCTCTAGCCAGTCCCAGCCAGCCCAGTTGTCCTCCTCCCCGGCCGTCTCGCCCATTCCGTCTTTTATTACCCCCGCACGCCCTCCTGGCTCCTCCCTCTGCACCCCGCCCCCTTGTAAAGCTGAGGACGCCGGCCAAGCCCCCTCCCTTCCGGCTCCTGGATCTTCCTCTGGCGCACGGGCTGACCGAGCGACAGCCTCCTCACGCTCCTGCCTTCGCCCCGCGGCTGTAGGGATGGGGCGCAGCTTCCCTAGCAGCCCAGGCCTTGCTCTCCCCTCCCTCAGCCCATCAGCCGCCGTCTTCTCTGCCACCACCGTCCCTGCGCGCCGCGGCCCCTCCTCCCCCCGTCGGGCCTCGCCGCTGGTGGTAAGTGCTTCCCTGGGGCTCGGGAGAGAAGCCGAGCCCGCCTCCCGTCGCGGCTGCCTCTGGCCTCCAGGGCGGGGGGCGGAGGCCGGTGACATTCCCGGGCCGCTGCTGCAGCCTCCGAGTTGGGGGGGGGAACCGGCGACGGTCCCGGGCTGTTGCCGCGGCCGTCGGAGCAGTCCCGGCCGGGACCGGGACACAGCCTCATCCCCGTTCGCAGCTCCAGTTCTTTTCCGGAAAAAGAAAGACAGGGGGTTGCGGCTGTGCACGGACTATTGGGGCTTAAATGCAGTCTCCAACACGAACGCTTATCCCATGCCCCTGATCAAAGACTTGTTGGCTGTGGTGGCCGGGGGAAAGGTATTCTCGAAACTAGATCTCAGAGATGCCTACTTCAGGGTGCAAATAAGGGAAGGGGATGAATTCAAAACGGCGTTTAATACCCCGCTAGGTCAATTTGAATACCTAGTTATGCCGTTCGGATTTCAGGGAGCGCCGGGGGTCTTCATGAACTTAATCAATGAGGTACTCCACAAGTATTTGTTTAAGGGGGTCCTTGTTTACCTTGATGACATACTTCTGTATTCCCCTGACCTGAAATCACATGTAAAACTGGTGCGAGAAGTTTTACAAACGTTGCACAAGCATAAGCTCTTTGCTAAGCTGTCTAAATGTGAATTTCACAAGTCCGAGATCCCTTTCCTGAGCTACCGCATATCGCAAAGGGGGATTGAGATGGACCCTGACAAAATAAAAGATGTGGTGGGGTGGGAGCCACCCAAGACTCGGAGGCAACTCCAGGGTTTCCTCGGATTCGTGAACTTTTACAGGTCATTTTTATCGAACTTTGCTCAAGTCGCTCTCCCCCTAACTGACCTACTTAAAATGAAAGGGAAGTCGCCGGACTGCACACGACCTGGGGCGAAATTAGACCGGTCTCCGGAATGTCAACGTGCGTTTGACCAGCTAAAAGCCCTTTTCACGTCGGAGCCTGTGTTGGCTCACCCCAATGAACTTAAGAAATTTGTGGTGCAAGTAGACGCTTCTGACGTTGCTATGGGAGGGGCGATCCTCCAAGAGGGGGACGATGGTAAATTGCACCCCCTCGCCTATGTTTCCAGAAAGTTTAGTGACACTGAACGGAATTGGTCGGTGTGGGAGAAAGAAGCGGGATCGATCCGCTTAGCGTTGGCAACCTGGCGTCATTGGCTTGAGGGGGCGCGAGTCCCGTTTGAAGTATGGACTGATCATAAAAACCTCGAGCTTCTCCGCTCCCCTCGTTCTTTGAATGCCAAACAGCTGCGCTGGGCTGATTTCTTCTCTAAGTTTAATTTCACTCTGCACCATTTTCCTGGGAAGTCTAACTCACTTGCTGACGCATTGTCACGCCTCCCACAACACGACAGTAGGAGGGAGGAGATTCGTGACTCTGTTTTCACGCCTTCCCAGTTGGGAGGAGCCGTAACTACTCGGAAGCAAGCTACACGTTCCCCCCTCCCCCTCCCTCTGATGACTGGGTAGCAAAGTTTTCTGCGGCTATGTCTGACACTGATAGGGAGGAGGTAAAAGGGGAGGAGGGAGTTACTCAAGATGCGCATGGATGTTGGAGGAAGAATGAGAAACTGTTTGTTCCCAGCTCTCTGCGGGGGGAGGTGATGGGCTGGGCGCACGGCTCGAAACTGGCGGGGCACACGGGGTTTGTAAAATCCCTCCAACTCTTGCAAAGACAGTTCTGGTGGCCTGGACTAAGAAAAGACATTTCGTTATTCACTTCCGCTTGCCAAACGTGCTTAATGAGCAAGCCCAGACCCGGTAAATCCCCAGGAGCACTACAACCCCTCCCCACGCCGGCTCGTCCATGGGAAGTGATCTCTATGGACTTTATTACGGACTTGCCCCCCAGTGGGGGAAATACTGTTATATGGGTAATAGTGGATCTTTTTACTAAGCAAGCCCATTTCGTTCCGTTTGCCTCAATCCCCTCGGCCAAGAAATTAGCCTCGGCGTTCTTGCAACATGTTGTGAGGCTCCACACTTTACCAGCTAAAGTGATCTCAGATAGGGGGGTTCAATTCGTTTCTCAATTTTGGGGTGAACTGATGTCACTGCTTGGGGTGGAGCGGGCGGTTAGCAGTGCGTACCACCCAGAAACTGATGGACAGACCGAACGGGTGAACCAAACCTTGGAGCAGTATTTAAGGTGTTTTACAAACTTTCAGCAGGACAATTGGCATTCTCTTTTGCCTTTGGCTGAGTTTTGTTACAATAACACTCAACACTCTTCTACTGGTTTGTCCCCCTTTAAAGCGGTCCATGGCTATGACGCCCCGCCTTTACCATTTTTGAGTTCTCCCGACCTCCCGGCGGGAGATGCTGGTGATTGGTGCAAGAAACTGCAATCAGCGTGGGCATCCTTATCCAAAACTCTGGATGAGGCAAAGGAGGCTTATAAAACCCAGGCTGATAAGAAACGCAACCTGTCCTGGGTCCCTAAGTGTGGAGAGTTTGTTTATTTGTCCACGCAGAACTTACGCGGTATTCAACCGAGCCGCAAACTCGGGTGGAAATTTGTTGGACCGTTCGAGATTGTGCGAGTGATTAACAATGTGACTGTGGAACTTGCCTTGCCTAAATCTCTAAAGTCTGTTCATCCTGTTTTTCATGTACGGCTTCTGCGCAGAGCGCCTGAAGAGAACAAATGGAGATCGCGGCAACCCACCCCGCCTCCGCTGATGGTGGGGGGGGAACCTCACTATGAAGTTTCACAGATCTTGGACTCTAAAATCTCTCGCAACCGCTTGTTTTATTTGGTCGAATGGGTTGACTTTGGGCCTGAACAGAGGGAGTGGGTGCGGGCGGAACATGTTCTGGCCCCCAGGCTGGTTCGTGCTTTTCATAAGATGTATCCCCACAAACCAAAGGGGTAGATTTATTTTCGAGAGGGCTGCATGTCAGGTAATCCTGCCATGATGGATGGAGGAGGGTGGGAGGATGGGCTTTGTGCTGTGTAGGGCGGGAGGTTGGGATTGTGGGGTGTTGATTTATGCACCTGGAGTGTTCGAATGGAATGTGAAGGGCCAAGCTGTACAGGCTCTATCTCGAGTAGACTTAACCTGCTGACCTTGGAGGAGACAGGCTGTGAGCTCCCTATCGCTTTCAAAGCTACAGCCTTGGCTGGGAAAATGGGAGCGGTGGGAACTTCATTAATTATACTAATCTCCAGTTCCCGCGCGCATACTATGCTTTCATTGGAGGAAAGGGGGGGTCCCCATTCACCCCCTTCCTGGTATAACTGCTTGCTTTTTGTAACCACGTTATTCTGAACAATGTATCTGTTCCAGTAACCTACTATTGCAGCTTTATAAAATAAACACTATTCTTGCTTCAATGAACAAGGCCTGGTGTTTGGCTGACTAAGTTAGGGACTCTGACACATGTGGAGTTGTAGCTGAGCTGTCGCCATAGAGTCAGATTCGACTGGCTTTCAAGCAAGGGAAACTTGTACTCTAAGTATTAACAAAAGTGACTTTACTGATATTTTCAGAGCGTTTGTGTGTATTGGTCTGCAGTAGAACCCTGGTCTGATCATCCCTTATGTTTCATCGAAGAATTCTCCGGACTTTTTCATCCATGCCCATAGGTCCAGGCGCCTTGCCATCTTGGTGGGTTTCGGCATGAAATACTCGTTCAGGTCCTTGAAGATGTCCTCGTATCATAACTCCACTTTTCTTTCCTCCTTGCCCTATCCGGCAAACCTACCTCCTATAAAAAAGCAGGCCTCCTGGATCCTGTTGCTGCCAGAGGGGAGAGAGAACTCCAGCCTGTGCTGAGCAAGACCATCTGCTCAGCCCTAGTCTCCTTGGGGCCTGAGGCACTAAGAAGGCTGGCCTTGATGTGGGGAAGGGAGGAACAACATTTGTAGACAACTTTCTGACCTGCTGTCTGCCAAGGCCTGGTGGGAGGGACCAGCTACCCAGGTACAGGGGTATATTTCTTGGTCAAGAGACAGAGATCAGTGTCGAAGGTGGGGACCTTATTGAGGCACAACCGGAGATCATCTTGGTTTCTGTTGAGTGGGGGGGGGTTGCTGTAGGGTTGCCAAGACTAGCTTGGGAAATTTCTGGAGATCTGGGGGTGGAGTCTAGGGAGAGAGCAGGGTTTGATCCCAGGAGATCTCCAGGCACCACCTGAAGGTTGACAACCCTGTTTTAGTGGCTGACTGACAGTTCTGTTTTTCTACCTGGTTGAAATTGGATGTTTGGTCCATGGAATCTAGTAATACCAGGTTAATTTTTAATGCTCTTAAGGACATAGTTGTTATATGTTAGAAGACTACAGGTAGAAGAAGACTGAAAAAAATCAAAAGGTTTAATAGGCTGGTTCTTGCTTCTCATGGTTACAATGAGTTTTAAAAAGAGGACAATTAATTACACCTGGGTTTTGGCTATGATGAGTCAGTGATGGGAAAGGCCCTCTCCACATGCTCAGAGATTCCCCAGATCCCCCCCCCAGTAGATGTATACAGAAAAAAAGAGTTCCAGATAATGCAAAATAAGGAGACCTCAGGATCTTACAGCTGTTTCCAGAAATAGATGCTGGTGGGTTCCAGGGGAGTAGCTGTGCTACTCACAAAACAAAATTGGCCCGATCTGCATCGAGCATTTGCTCTGCTGTCTTACCAAACCCACACTGGAACAGAAATCCCCGTCTACATTGCATGCCACTTTCACTTTGACTGAGTGTCGCATTTTATGGCAGTGTCCAGACTGCATGCTGCTTTCACTCCGTTTGATCTCAGGTTTTATTGTGGTTGTCTGCATAGATTTATGGCCGTTTTATGGCCATTTGGGGGTGACTCTGCAGTCAGTACGGTATTGGCCTGGGGTAGTTGAATGTGGTTTTGAACTGCATCTTTTTCTGTTCCAGTGTGGGTTTGGTAAAAATGCTAAATGCAGATTGGCCCTAATTAAAGACTAGCAGATCCATTGTGGCAAGGGCCATAACACATTTGTCAGATGTGCAAAGTGTTATCCCCAGTTGGCTTACCCAGAGTCAGATGCAAAGGAAAAAACTCAGTGTAAATAGTGTAGTTGCAGCATAGCCAACTGGCAGCAGCGGGGAGGGGGAATGTCCTACCCCTTTCGTAAAGGCTTAATCTGTGGGATCTGGGCAGTTAAAGCTTTTCAGGGGATGGAGTTCAATAAAATCACCTGGTATTTGCTGCAGATCAAACTGATAGTCAAGGGGACAGCTAGAGGGACCAATTTTACAAACTAGCAGCCCTATGTGATCAAAAGGCCAGGAAACCAAGGGGGTATGCTCTGTCATATGTCTATGCACAAGATTGTTGGTGGTATGATCATCATCACACTGTTCTTTTGTACAGACATGATAGGGGGAAATGGGTGAGGGACAGCAGCCCAACTGAGCAGAGTGGTCTATGCAGACCCTGTTCCTGTTTTTTCTTGTCCCATTGGCTGCCACTGCTGTTCTGGAAGTGCACTTTTCACATCCTCACATAGATGACGGTAAAATCTAGGGGGTTTATTCCTGATTTATCACCTGCAGGGGGAAGGAGAATATCTCTTCCCAGACATTCTACCATGACAAGAATAGAAGGTTCTCTCGGCAGATGCCCCTAATTTGTGGCATGACCACAAGAGAGCCAGTTTGGTGTAGTGGTTAAGACTCTAATCTGGGAGA
Source organism: Gekko gecko (assembly GCA_029375565.1). Taxonomy (NCBI): domain Eukaryota; kingdom Metazoa; phylum Chordata; class Lepidosauria; order Squamata; family Gekkonidae; genus Gekko; species Gekko gecko. Next base: position 730,096 of record JAPDNY010000015.1, on the reverse strand, counting down.
ACCAGGTTTGAGTCCCCACTCCTCCACTTGCACCTGCTGATGTGACCTTGGGTCAGTCACAAGCTCTGGCACAGCTGTTCCTGAAAGAGCAGTTTGTGTTAAGAGTTCTCTCAGCCCCACCTACCTCACAGGGTGTTTGCTGTGGCGAGGGGAAGGGAAAGGAATTTGTAAGCCGCTCTGAGACTCCAAGTGAAGGGCGGGGTATAAATCCAATCTCTTCTCTTCTTCTTCTTCTAACTCCCCCCCCCCCCCGGAAACACCAAAACCAGAGGTCCTCAGGACTGTCACTCAGAGAAAGAAATCTTAGCTAATTAATCCTGTGGATTTCAATTCATCAAATAGTTTTGTCTATAAATGTGCATAGGAATAAAAGTCTCCTGAACAAGGGGCTTTCGATGTGACTGCATTCAGGTGTCATTAACAAACTGGAGTATGAACCTAGCTTATTACTGGGCTCAAACAGGCCTACCTCTCACACATGCGGTTTCTGGTTTGGGAAGTCTTTGATCTAACTCTTGTTTGTAGTCCAAATGCAGGCATTTCAACTAGATAGGGTTTCTTTCTTTCTGGGTAACCAACATTCTATAGCTAGGGTCTCCCTGGTAACTGGATTCTAAACGAGAATCTTGGTTTAGAATCCCAGTTACTGGGAAAGGAAGAAATTCCAGTTTGCTGAAGTGCTTGCAGTCAAACAAAAATGGTACCAGAGTGAAGCCTTCTGGAGGTTTCACTCACATCTCTGTGTGCCAAGGGAGGAGGGAAAGAAGTTGGTGAGTCCAAGAACAAACCACTCCTGTGCTGGGAGTAAAACCAAAACTCTCTAGTTTATTGTTGACATCTGAATAGAGCCAGTGATTTAGATGAGGTGTTCCCTCCAGTTGCCTCCGGCAACTTCCAATATGTATTTGTGTTAACAACAACGTTGTCTGGGACACCTTTTTAATTGATCAAAAGATTTTCCCATTGACATATCCAATTTAATCTGAACGAGAATGGAATTTGATTGATCAAAACTAGAATTGATGAGTGGATTTGGTTTTACCCATTCCATGCTTTCACTGAGAGCAGGGATATCTCTTATATATGCTGATCACAGGCCTTGTAGGCCTTCTTAGGTCATCAGAAGGACTGGATTAACCTTGCAGTGCAACAGGGATAATAGACAGCACAGTCATCAATTGACATTGGGTAACAGAGTAGGGGTTAGCTTTTTGGATTTCTTGATTTACATGCGTACCTTCCTCCTCCCCAACAGGCTTCTTCCTCTGAAGTTTGTCCGCCTCTATGTTCACAACGAGAGCCGGTACCAGTTGAAAGTGAGCCTGGCCAACGGGCGCAAGTTCTATCTGCAGCTTCTGGCCCACCCTCAGAAACTGGACTATCTCTTTGGGCAGTGGGTACGGCTCCTCTACCGCCTGCGTTTCTATCGCACAGATGCGCCAATCAGCTACCAATAGGTTTATCCAAACTACCCCCGTTGAATTATTTCCAGGAATTCAACATAGGTGAGCTGGAGCTTCCCTCTTCCCAAAGATTCTGGGGACCCCCTTCTCATACACTTGTAGGTTGCCAAAGCTACCTACACCTTGAAGTGTGCACCATGAAGTGTGGGGAGGGAACAAAAGCTGCTCTTTGGGAGTTAGTCCATCCATACTAAAGAACTTATAGAAGACAAGGTTGCCCTCATGGGCAGGCTAACCAATCTCAGACACCAGTCATCCCTGCGGGAAGTTGTTGCAATGACAGTATACAAGTGACAGGATCCACTCCAATGACCCTACAAATGACCCCGCCCCCCGTGGGTTTTGCGGGCCCCCTCCCCTGATCCTCTGCTCCCCCCTCCCTGGCGAGGCTCGGGTTAGGGGCTGGCGGGCTGGTAGCCAGCGGGAAGCGCCTGTGGCCCCCGGAGAGCGGCCGGAGTCCATCTGCCGTCCTGTCCCGTCAGGCCGCACTCCCCGCCCGGCCTCCGCCTCGCCTCCAGTCTGTTCCCTTGAAAACCCTCCAGGGTCATCATAAATCGGTTGCAAGTTGATGGCGCGCACGCATGTCCATCCGAAGGGAATATCTCTGCATAGGATTGCACTGACGACTAGATCTCCCATATTACAGCGCGGACACAAGACTGAAGCTTTGTCACCCCTGCACTGACACAAAAATCCCAGAGTCCAGCACTAGATGCCAAGTACCCTACCAGTGCTCCCGATCCATAAACATTTCCGAATTGCTCTTGAATGCAGCCAATGCGTCCCATTCCCACCCACCCACAAAGGTAGCCCTCCCTTCCCACAAAACCTGCACCCAGGCCCTTGCTTGTCCCTCACTCCCTCTCCCTTCTTTCCTTTGCCTTCTCTCCTTGACTCTTTCCCTCCACCGGCCACAAACACAGAAGGACAGAGCAACACACTGAAACAGCAGAGGTGCACTCAAACCTGATATGGAAGCAGGAGGCACTGGCTGGGGGATTCAACAGAGGGGGGGAGGTGCTTAAGCTTCCCCACTACCATAGGTTCTGCCCTACAAATGTTTCCCTTTCTATCACCATGTTTCCCGTGACAATTTCTAGTTTCAGAGCCTGGCTGAGAAATGTCAATTAAAATTGGCTTGGGGATTTGATGGAGGAAATCTAAAGAACTCCTTCCCCTGTACATTCTCCCTTACAATCCCCCGACCAGAAGTGTTATGAGGTTAAGCACAGAGTTGGGAATGGAGGAAGAGGAGGTGGATGTATGGATGGAGAACACTAGGGTGGTACTACACATTACAGGGCAAACTGCATAAAATATGAACATATGAAGCTGCTTTGGACTGAATCAGACCATTGGTCCATTAAGCGCCGGCTAGCAGTTATCGCCAAGGTATCAAGTGGAGGTCTTTCACATCACCTTCCACTTAGTCCTTGTGACCGGAGATAACAGGGATTGAACGTCGGTCTTTCTGGATGCCAAGAAGATGCTAAATCATGGTGCTTCCTATATGAAATGGATTACAGCACGACGCAAGTATTGGTAAAGATGATGTAGCATATATTGAGGCCATGTAAGAGAGCTAGAGAATTCTGGGAAATGGCTGTAGCAGTCACTGATGAGGTTTTGGGAATGTAATGTACGTCAAGTCTCTGGATTCCTTGTCTTAACTAGATAAAAGCATCAGCACCTGCTAGAGTCCAAGAATTCTCGTTATATATTTTGACAGTTGCCAGACTGGTATTTGCACAAACGACAAAAAACAAGAATGGAAGCTATAAAAAAAATCTACTGGCTCACGCACAAAATCATGTGTCTTGATTACATTAACAGCTTATCAAAAATCATCTGCAAAGTGTCAACTGGCAATAGAAGTTTGAAGGTCTGTTGCTCACAGTGGGACAGAAGAACTCTCTGTTTTGAATACTAATTATGACTACTATTTTTTTTTTAATTAAACACATTTATTAAGTTTAGTGTTACAATTTAAAATGGCTGCAACAAAACATGATATACTTTGATTTGACCAGTTTTGAAACCAAAACAACACAATGAAAGAAAGAATAACATGGCAATTATGTCACTGACAGAACAGTATACTAATATAATCAATATTCATAAATTGATCAACAGTAACTTCAAAGAAGATACAGTCTCTTAAGCAACTTTACATTCAAATACCTTTGAACTAACAAGACAGTAGAAAGTATTTATAAAGCCTCAACAAAATAGGAGAAGCTTGAATTTGGCATCCTTAATAGCCTCCCATTCAAAACATTCTAGTTCTATCTTTTCTACCAAAGGATACCAAAAACTTAGCGGATTATAGAACAGTTGTTCATTGTGGGATGAATCCTTATAGGCTGAAAAAACATCTAACATAAACAGATCCCAAACTTTATGCACCCATTGTACTACAGTAGGAATTGCTTTATCTTTCCAGGACCTAGCTGTAAGAATTTTGGCCGCTGTAAGTAGCATTCCTATTAATTTTCTCCTTTTTGTAGGTGGACCGTTTTCATGCCAAAGTCCCAAGAGAATAATCACAGGATCTAAAGGTAAGTCATAATTTATTAGTTTACCCATGCATTGTACTATCTGTATCCAAAATCCTTGAATTAGCTTACAGGACCACCAGTTGTGTATATAGATAGCACGTTCCCCACAGTTTTTCCAACAAAAAGGGGTTAAACCTGGAATTATGTGAGCTAGTATAACCGGAGTCATGTACCATCTTTTTTTTTTTTTTTAATTCATAATTTTTATTGCAAAGTTTGTATAATTTATAAACAAACAGCGAAAATTATTAGAAAAATGTATCACAGAGAAAGTGTTTAAACATTAACAAGCAATTGCAACAAGAAAACAAACAAGTATTCAAACTGTTATATAACGTTCATGAGTGAATATTTATAATACAATACCTTTACAAATAACTGCGAACTTCAATATTCCATATAGAGTGGTTATAACTGAGTAATTTGAAGGAATGAATAGATAATAGGAAGATAGACCAGATAAAGCAAGTATCATAACAAACCGTCAAATCCATTTATGGTATTGGGACCAATCAGAAGAGAGAAAATTTTGTTGTGATAAATATTCTAATACTGGGAACCATTTTCCTTCAAGAATATCACGAGTAGGGAATTGAGATCTTTGATTCAGTTTATTTGTTACTGCATCCATTAGGTAGTGATTCCAAAGTTTCTTAGACCATACGTCAATGTTGGGTGCCCTAACATCTTTCCAATAAGATGCAATTGATGTTTTTGCAGCGTCCAACATGACATCTATCGTTGCGTTGTGAGGTCGTGATTTTAATTCTTGTGGCCATACATTTAAGAATAAGGTTTCTGGTGTAAATGGGACTTCCACCAAGGTAATAGTATGAATGATGTTTAGTACTTCTAACCAAAAATTTTCAATCTTTTCACATTTCCACCAGCAATGGGCATAGTCTCCCAGTTTCTGACACCCCTTCCAACAAAGTGGTGACCCCTTTGCAGATATGAGAGAAAGTTTGCGAGGCGTGATATACCATCTGGACATTATTTTTAGATTTTGAGAGCAAACAGAAATTGCCTTATTATGAAAGCTCATCCCATATTTCTTGTGTAAGATCTATAGTGCATTCTTTCTGCCAAGCAGATTGGTAAGATAAAGGCTCAGTACTTGATGTTTTAAACATAACTGAATAAATCTTTGAAATGAGGCCCCTGTTTTGATTGTTAAAGTCTCTAATCACAATTTCCATTTCAGACAAGGGTTGGGATATCAGAGTTGTGATGTCCATCTGCCGCATTAAATGGCTCAACTGTAGGTAAAAAAACCAAGGTATGGGTGTGCCTATCAGCCGATCCAGGTCTGCCTTACTCTTAATACCTTGCTTGGTAACAATATCTAAAATGTGAGACACGTTTCTGGATCTCCAAAGTTTAATGTTGTCTGAATTCCTCCCTGGTAAGAACCATGATTGGTTTAGAAACAAAGAGTACCTTGATATCTTAGGAAGCAAGGGTTTAGTATACCGTTTCCAGCATTGAATTGCAGAGTATATTAAATCAAAAGAACTCACTATATTGTCAGGTAGGGTCACACTCGTCCAGATTAATTCATCTAGATAATGTGGGAATGATAAGTCATTGCTAATATTAACCCACATTGGCTTCACAGAAGTACGCAGTATTTTAAGTGCGACAGACAACATTATTGATCTATAATAAGTCATTAAGTCCGGCAGAGCAAAACCCCCATTCAGTTTGGATCTTCTTAGGATTGAGAAACCTATTCTAGGCTTCTTTGCATCTCAGAGGAAATTATTCAAGGTAGATTGCCAACCTTTCAAAATCGAGTTTGGAATGGAAATAGGGATTGTTTTGAACAAGAAAATAAACTTAGGCAATATGAAGGATTTAATTAGATTAAATCTTTCAACCCAGTTTAAATTTATTTTATTCCAATTAAGTAACGTTTTGGACAATTCAGTATGCATTACTTTGTGATTAAGGTCTAACAATGCAGATTGGTCTGACGGGACATTAATACCTAGATAAGACAATGACTGAGAAGCCCAATGATATTTAAAAGACAATTTTATATAGTTTGCTTCAATCTCTGAGAGATTTACAGACAATAATTGAGATTTGTTATCGTTAATATTCAGTCCAGAGAAAACACCAAATGACACTAATAGATTGTGAAGTGCTGGAAGAGACTTAGTAGGATTTGTAAGATACAATAACATGTCGTCCGCAAACAGGGAAATTTTGTATTCCTGTGATTTTAATTTAATGCCAGAAATGTCAGGATGGGAACGTATGGCATTGGCAAGAGGTTCTACTGCCAATGCGAACAATAAAGGGGACAAGGGACATCCTTGACGGGTGCCCCGAAGCAATGAAATGGAATTAGAACAGGAACCATTAATTTTTATTTTAGTAGTGGGGGATGCATATAAGGCTTTGATCGTGTTTATAAATCTTTGTCCAAATCCCATCTGTTCTAATATGGCAAAGATATAAGAAAATTCAACAGAATCAAACGCCTTCTCAACATCAAGGGACAAAAAGGCAGCAGATTTGTTATTTCTTTGGTAATGGCGTAAAAGTGTCAATGTTTTAATAGTATTGTCAGCCAGATCTCTACCCGGTATAAAACCCACCTGATCAGGATTGATATAATCGGCTATGAAAGAGTTTATACGTCTTGCAAGTGTGGCAGTTAGGATTTTAAAATCTTGATTCAGGAGGGATATGGGTCAATATGATCCTGGACATAAGGGGTCCCTCCCTTTCTTCAGAATTACCACTGTACGTGCTTCTTTCCATGATGGAGGTAACTCTCCAGAAGCTAATACAGCATTACAAGTTATAGTTAGGGGATTCACAATCGTTTTCGCAAAGCATTTATAGAAGTCCGACGGAAAACCATCTGGACCAGGAGTTTTAGAAAGTTTTAGAGATTTTATAGTGTCCAAAATTTCCGTCTCAGAAAAAGGTGTATCTAACAATTCCCTGTGGCACTCTGTCAGCATCGGCATTTTGCCCTGGGTTTGCAGGAATTGGTGCATCAAACTCTGATCAGGTAAGGAGGATGAATAGAGATTCTTATAATAATTTTCAAAAACTTCAGTAATCTGTGATGTTTTATTTAGAATTTCACCTTGTGAATTCCTAATGGCAGAGATCGTGTTAGAGGTCATCTGAGTCTTAACCTTGTGTGAAAGAAGGCGCAAAAATCTGGGGGACCGAAACCAATATTTCTGCTTTGTGTATACTAATTGTTTTCTTATTTTATTCGTTTCAATCTGGGTTAGACTTCTGCGAGCTATCAACAGCTGTTTGTAAACTTCTTTGCTAGCAGTTTCTTTATGTTTGAGTTCTAAAGTCTTGATTTCCCCTAACAATTCAGTTTCTAATTTCTGTCTCTGTTTTTTCAGAAATGAGGACTGAGAAATTAAAGTCCCTCGAAGAGTTGGCTTAAATGCATCCCAGCGGATAGCTGGTGTTGTGTCTCCATGTTTGTTGTCTTGAAAGTATTGCTTTATGTTCTGTTCTATCTCTTCTCTTATCAATGGGTCTGATAATAAAGAAGTGTTTAGCATCCATTGTGTGTTTTTTTGTGTTGAGTCATAAGGAGTGAGGATACAATGAATCCAAGCATGGTCCGACCAATTTGACGGTTCTATAGATGACGAAATAGCTCTGTTTTGCAAAGCCGAAGAGACCAAAATAAAATCTATTCTGGTGTAGAGTTGATATCTACTTGAGAAGTAAGTGTAGTCCTTAACAGTTGGGTTCAAACTACGCCAGATGTCTACTAAGTCATTTTCTCTGAAGAGCTCCCCTAGGCCTGTAAATCTGTTCTTATTTTTCTTTAAGTGGGAGTTATAGTGTGATCTGTCTAATTGTTTGTCTACTATGAGATTAAAATCACCACCTAATATGACATCACCTTTAGCAAACGATCTCAACCGACTAAAGGTGTCTTTTAGAAATGTTAATTGGCTACCATTTGGGGCATATATAGTGGCTAAGGTGACTGGTCTATTATCTAAAGTACCATGAAAAAATAGAAATCTACCTTGAGAGTCACAGAATTGAGAGATAAAAGAGAATCGTGTTTGTTTAGATATGAGTATCACTACTCCTCTTGATTTGGATGTTCCGTATGACATGTACTGAAATGGAAATTTTTGTGATTTAAAGACTTGAGTGATTGGTTTTTTCAGATACGTTTCTTGAAGAAACACTACATCTGCTTGACTTTTAGATAAGTGGGCCAAAACACGTTTTCGTTTGATGGGATTGTTTAGACCACGCACATTCGAGGAGACCACTTTTAGTGTACTAAAAGACATGTTGTAGTACTGTTTTGAAGATTGTTATACAGGGAAGGACAAGGTTGACCTTCTATTGGTAGAAGCGTGTAAATAGCTATGCTGAGATATGTAATACCTCTACAAAATTTGAAAGACTATACAGAAAGAGAAAAGAATAATAATACTGAGTTGAAGGAAATGTTGCCCTTATTAGTACTATGAGAATCTGTAAAGATTGTGTCTAAACACAGGAATCTATCTTACCTCTTTTTTCTCTCTTCGATTGGCCACTACGGATTGTAAAAAGAAAAAACAACAAATGCAGTATATCTAGAGTGTAGATAAAAAAACAAACAAAAAACGGTTCAGCAATTGTAAGGTAAGCAGATATGGAATTCACTAGAGGGTTTGTATTGCCAGTATTCGATAATCACTCAATTTGCCACCCGCTTGTTTCAGTATTAAATATAATACAAATTATTTAGAAAGCTTTCTTTAGGTGATATGTACTCTTTAACGTAATTTATGAATTCTCCTCTGAACCACCCCCCCCAGTAAAGATCTGTTATCACTATACCAATGAATTAAAAAGCAATTGATTAAATAAATGTGTGGATAATAAAAGTCTTAGAGATGATGTACCAGATAAAAATGACTAATCAAGCTCTTCAATTGATTTGAGATAAAATGAAACAGTTTTAAATCACAACAGGAATTAATTAATCAAGATATAGTACAGTTAATAAATTCACAAGAATTTAATACTCTTTCTATAAAAACACACAACACAAAGCTGAATAACTACTAACAAGAAAATACAAAATAAAAAGGAGTTCCTTGTAACTCCTGCAGTGTCCAAAGGAGCTGCAGAAGGCTAGGCTTATGAAACCCAGCAGACCTTAAAGGAAACTCACTCCGGTGGAGCTAAAAACAATCTACCCCTGTTGGGCTCCCTCCCCCGCTATTAACCAATTTAAACCTAACAAAGTTTAATAGCAATTTGTCTAAACAGAAAAACTTTCCTCAACACTATAAAAGATGGTAGATGGCTTGTCAAATATGCATAAAAGATTCTGATCTATTACAGAAACATTAACATTAAGCCCTTTACGTGCATATCAAAGGAGCTTCTGTAGCACACAAACAGGCAACCATTTAACGTAGGTTGGTAAGGATACCAAATTCTAAACTAATTGGGATGGTATCTGAAATGCTTTTTGCTTATACTAAAAGGAGAAACATTCCCTTCGATTAGCGCGCCTTTTGTTTAAGCTCCGACGGCGGTGGTGACTGTGATTCATATCTTCGCTTTTGGGACTTGAGAGAAACGTCCATAGGGACCTCGAGATTCAGCATTCGAAGTAAAGATGATCCTTCTTCTAGAGATGAGATTTTGTAGGTTTTCCCCATGTGGTGAAGCTGCAAGATGAATGGTGAGACCCACTTATATCTGCGGTTTGCTTCCATAAGCTTCGATGTAATGGGTTTTAACTCCCGCCTTTTTTCTATAGCCTTTTGAGGGAGGTTGGGGTAAACTTCGATTTTATTTCCTTTGTACAGTAAGTGCCCCATTTGTCTTGCTTTCAGCATTATCAGATTTTTGAATCTCAAGTCCAGTACGGAGAGTAAAATGTCTCTAGAGGATCTATTTTTCAATGAGTTTAACGATCCCAGTCTGTAAGCTTTCGTCACCGTCGGTAAGACATTTCCTTCCACTTTGAGCTCCTGAGATAGCCATTTTGACAGAAAATTAGGTAAATCATCAGACCCTTCCACCTTCTCCTCCAGGCCTCTCAACTTCAGATTATTTTGTCTCAGGGAGAGGTCTAATTTTAAAGTCCGCTCTGCTAAGACGTCTTCACCATGGTGGATTTCTTGTATAGCGTTTTGATTTATTATGCTATTATCCATCGCCCCCTCAGCAATAGATCTGGTCTCAGTTATATTCTTTTGCATAGACTCCAGCTGGTCATACGTGGGCTTTAACAGAAGTGAAATGTTATCAAGCATTGTTTTCTCCATTTTACTCAAAGCCGCTTGCAGACCCGCTGATGTAACTGGGTCATTTTCATTATCTTTTCCCGCGCCTGACACAGTCGGCGCCATTTTGGCAGAAATTGAGCGGCGATGCCCCACTTCAAAAGAGCCCGATTTAGAGTTTATTTTAGCTTGTACCTTTAAATTTTTGTAAGCGTTGTGTTGAGGAGTCGTTTGCTCAGATTTCTCCATATGTCAAAAGTCCGATTCGGAACAATGGTCGTTGTTTTAGATGAAACGGGGGAGGGAGTCCACGGAGTGAGAGTTTTAGGCGGCCATTAATCCGCTGGCATCGCCACGCCCCCTCCTCAAACTTTCCAGGTGTTGAAACATCAAAAAGGGTATAACACTATCTCCCAAACTAATCCAACCTCATGACGGCAACCATTCAGGTCCTTCTCAACCCTTTAAACTGAAATGATTCCCTCTATCCACTGTAAAGAGGGACCCTACAAGCCTGACGTCCAGCAGATCCCCGAACGCCATAGAAGCCTTCCCACTTGGGTGAGTAGGACTGCCCCACTCGAGTCATGTACCATCTTAATATAACTTTTAAGTTTGCCTCTAGCACATATACTGATCTGGACATCTTATTTTGAGCCTGCCAAATGTCTTCCCACTGATCTTCTGTAATCACAGTTTAAATCTGTAGCCCAAACTTTTTGGTAAGTTAACACTTCAAGTTTTTGACCTATCAACAGAATTTTATAAATTTTGGATATTAAACCACATTTTTGGTATGGTTTATATAATAGCTGTTCAAAATCATGGAGAGGTTTTTGTATTGAAAATTGATACGCAGAGTTTTCTATAAGATGTCTAAACTGAAAATATTCATACCAATGAATATTTATTTTATATTTTCTTTCAAGGTCTTGTTTGGTCATAAGTTTTCCTTTATGAACACAATCAATAATTCTGCTGATATTTGTCTTTTTCCATAGGGCAAATGCCTGCTGTGCCTGCGCCGGAGGGAACCAAGACTGACCCATGAAGCAAGCGAGTTGAGAAAAAGATTGAATAATTTTAGGTTTTACTTTGTACCATATTTTAAGTATGGATTTTAAATAGGGTGAGTCGACTTTAACAAAAGCCTGTGAAGCTTTATCCGACCACAGCAATTCTTGAAACCTATGGCATTGACTCGAGTGTGTTTCTATCCATGCCCAATCCAGACAGTCCTCTTGGTGGTATTGTCTAATACATGATGCTAAACTCACAGCTCTATAATACAAGAGAAGATTAGGCGATGCCATTCCCCCTTGTCTCAGCGGTCTAGACATTGTAGACTTGTTTACTCTCGGGTGTTTATTAGACCAAATAAATGCATCAAAGTCTTTCTGCCAAATCTTTATTTGGCGTTCTGCAACAAAGCATGGAATCGTTCTAAAGAGATATAAGTGTTTTGGCAAAATAAAAGAACGAATTATACTGATTCGGTCCACCCAAGAAAACATTTTCGAGGACCATGAAGTCAACTGGGTTTTGGTCGTTCTGTGGAGATCAGAAAAATTGGTTTGTATTATATCGGCATCACCGATCGGGATTTTGATGCCCAGGTATTGTAAATAATGCTTCGCCCAATGAAAAGAAAAAAGAAGTTCGATGTTATGTTTTGTACAGGGGTTTAATTGAATAGGATAAATTAATGACTTTGTCTGATTTACAATAAGCCCTGCTACCAGGCCGAAACTATCTAGGGAATGTTGTATAGCTACTAAAGATTGTAACAGAGAAGAAACATAAAGAATAACATCATCCGCATAAAGACTAAGCTTGAATTCCTTGTTGGAAACTGAAATACCAACAAAATTAGGGTCTGCCCTCAGTATATGAGCTAATGGCTCCATTGCTAAAATAAATAGTATTGGGGACAAGGGACACCCCTGACGAGTGCCTCTTTGCATTAGCAACTCTTTTGTAGTGGCACCATTAAACAAAATAGTTGCCTTTGGTGTATCATAAATTGCTTTGATGACATTACTAAACATAGGGCCAAAATTCATAAATTTTAACAAGGCTTCTAAATATTTGAATTCCAGCGAGTCGAAGGCTTTATGGATGTCTAATGATAATAGCAGGACATCCTGATGATGATTCCGTTTCCCAAAATGAATAAGATTTAGTGTCTTACGAATATTATCTGAAATATCTCTTTCTGGAAGAAATCCGGCTTGATCAGAGTGGATATAGTCTCCAATTATTTGCTGCATACGCCTGGCCAGCATAGCTGTAAATAACTTATAATCATTATTCAATAATGATATAGGGCGTAGGGATGCTGGCTCTGTAAGCTCTTTTCCTTTCTTTGGTATTAAAATTACGTTCGCCTTGCACCATGTTTCTGGGATTTTACTTGAAGAAAGTACCAAATTGCAGGCATTCAATAAAGGTGCACTGAGAATGGACATATAAGTTTTGAAATATTCAATGATAAATCCGTCAGGGCCAGGGGCTTTAGAGGTTTTAGCTTTTTAAATTACAAATTCTAATTCATTTATAGTAAATGGCTTTTCTAGAGACTCACGATGTTCCTCTAATAGTGTAGGAAAGTCTGTTAAGCGTTGCAGAAATGCATCAACATCAGCTTTCGGAGGGTTGGTAGACATATACAGCTTTCCATAAAGGTTTTCTAGAATTTTACCTATATCAGTATCTGCATACTTGAGATCATTATTATCGTCTTTTAATGCAGTTATGTGCCTTTCATTCTGTTTCTGTTTGAGTTTCCAGGATAAAAATCTAAGTTTCTTTGATGACTTAGTTGTATTAGATTGTGAAATTTGTCTTAAGAATTTCAGTTCCTTCAAGAAGTTCTAATTTTTTCCTGGCCGCTTGCAATTTTTTATAAATTGTTATATTACAACTTTGTTTATGTTTACTTTCCAGGTGCTGGATTTCTTCTAATAAACCTTTCTTTGTTTTTTCTTTTTACTTCCTACAGTGCGCTAGCAGTGCTATACATCTACCTCGAATAAATGCCTTAGAGGCCTCCGAAATCGTATGTGCCGATATTTCTGGAGTTGTGTTAATTCTAAAAAATTCCTCAAGTTCCTTCTATAGTTGAGTCTTGGATACAGCATCATATAATAAAAATTTATTAAATTTCCAATTTGTCTTGTGTAAATTCTTATTAAAAATTGACAAGACACATTGCACTGGAGCATGATCCGGCCATTTCGTTGTGCCTATATCTGAAGAAATTGCGCTATTAGATAAATCCGATGAAAGCAAAACATAATCTAATCTGCAATAAGTTTTAAACCGATTAGAATAAAATGTATAGTTTCGAATGTTTCCATGTTGTAATCTCCAAATATCTATAAGGCCAAAATTATTAATTAATTTTTTTAACGAATTATGAACCTCCTCTGCATCAATTTTTTTCTGTTGTGGCTTAACTTGGGTGGTTTTATCCAAGAATTTGTTCATTAAATAATTCAGATCCCCACCAAGAATTACAGAACCATCAGCAAATTTGTGCAATCTACCCAAAGTAGCAGTTAAAAATTGAATTTGATTTGAGTTAGGAGCATAAACAGATGCTAAAGTTAAAGAGGTTTGCTGTAGCTTGGCTTTAACAAACAGGAATCTACCATCAGGGTCTCTTTCAATATCTGTAACAGTGATACTGAGATCTCTGGAAAAAAGTATAGCCACCCCCCGCGATTTTGATGTTCCGTGGGCCAAAATTTGAGTAGCAAACCACTTAGAGGGTAAAACTATAGAACCAGATTTAATATAAGTCTCCTGTAAAAAGACAATATTAACACGCTGCTTAAACAAATCTGAAGCAATTCTTTTAGCTTTGATCTTATTATTGACTCCTCTACAATTAAGAGTAATTATTTTTAGTTGTTTCATTACAGCTCTAAAAAAAAAAAAGGAAAGTTTATCCAGAAAACTCACTGTCCTTATGAATGGTAGAGACCTTCAGCTTTTTGGAGAATAAGGATAAACAATTATAAACAACTATTAACACTACAGGTTTCAGAAAATCTACTTTGACCTACACTGAAAAGGATCTGCGATTCCAAAGTTGCGCCAACCTATTAATATGTACCATAAAAACCGAACTGGCAGAATTTCTTGCAATAAAACCCAAAGTCAATATTTTATAAATAAAAAGGTTCTTAGCGTTACAGCTAATACAACTAACTCGAACGGCTTTAAGTTAACCAAATAATAATAGTAATTGTAACACAAACAAACAAAAATTAATACCAAATTAATACCAAAACCACCCGAAAAACCTCCCTCTGCCCACCCCCCCACTAAATAAAATGAACTCACAAACAACAATGAAAAAAATCAAAAGCCCCACACTAAAATAGCTTCTACTGAAAAGAACCTTTCCAGTTGTTGATTCTGCCCCTATACCAAAATACAATGAGAAACCAAGAAACCAAAGTTTCTCCCCCCTCCCCCAACTGGGCTTGTTTCAATTAAAATCAAACAAACAAAGTTAGGCTTGGCTTTAACATTGTTTCCATAGCATGCTGTTAATAATATGGTTTTGTGTTCCAGTCCTCTACATCTCCTGTTAATTAATTAAGTTGTCCTATCTCGCACTGGTGATGAGGTATGCCTACGTTGTCTCTTCTTATTATTTCCCCCGTCTCTTTTTCTTCCTCCATTTTAATTGCTTGTAGTAGTTTTTGTCCTGATCTTTCATCATACGCAGTGTGGGTTAGACCTTTATAAGTCACCACTAATCTTCCCCATTTGTATTTTTGTCCCATACTTCGAAGTGTCGTTACTGTCTCTTTAAGGAGTTTTCATCTCTGCAAGGCTTCTGCAGGTGTATCCGGGAATATCAAATCTTTGTTGTTCTGAAGCCGTGGCATTTTCCCTTTCCTTGCAAGAGACAGAATTTCATCTCTAGCAGAGTTGTTGGCTATCTGTGCTATTATGTCTCTAGGGTTTTTCCACCATTGGTTTCCCACTCGGTGTACTGTTTCAACAAACCCCGGCGTACCTTCCTCCAGATGCAGCATATCTCCAAACCACTCATTAACGTCTGTGGTAAGTTCTCAGCTGTACATATGTCTTCCAGCACCCCACACAGTTTTATTTTACTGTGCCTGAGATAAGACTCTATTTGGATAAGTTTGTCCTGATGCTGAAGAATTTCTTCATCGTCGTGGCTTCTGTGCAGTCCCACATGGGACTGCGCAGTCGCAGGCCAGCCACAGAAAAGATTTCCAAGCTTTCTAATAGACTAGGAGCGCCCCTCCTCCCTCTGGCGCTTTCCCGCCAAAACGCTCACATGACCAGGAGGAGGGGCGCTACTCCCTCAGTTCTCTTTTTGCCGCCGTGGAGAGATCATCTCCACTGCTGTTCTCTGTGTTTTTCCTCACCTCAGTTTTGAGGCTGAGGAGATTTCTTTCTCTCAACAGTTTTTTATTCTTGTGAACAATGAAATATGTCTAAAGAAGAATTTTTTGTGTATTTTCCACTGCGTGTGGAAAGAGCTGGACTCAGAAGAGCTCCCTTCAAAGAGCCAGGCTGCGATGGCCATCTTAGGAGTTCGCCTAGCCTGATGAGGCCTATTTCCCCCTGTGATGGGGTGTGTGGACAAAGAGCCAGGCTGCGATGGCCCTCTTAGGAGGTCGCCTAGCCTGATGAGGCCTATTTCCCCCTGTGATGGGGTGTGTGGACAAAGAGCCAGGCTGCAATGGCCCTCTTAGGAGCTCGCCTAGCCTGATGAAGGCCTATTTTTCCCCTCTGTTGAGGTGTGTGGACAAAGAGCCAGGCTGCAATAGCCCTCTTAGGAGCTCGCCTAGCCTGATGCCTATTTCCCCCTGTGATGGGGTGTGTGGACAAAGAGCCAGGCTGCAATAGCCCTCTTAGGAGCTCGCCTAGCCTGATGAAGTCTTATTTTCCCCTCTTAGGCCCTCTTAGAAGGTTGCCTGTGTGTCCAGCAGCCTGATGATGGCGTCTCCCCCCTCTGCTGAGGTGTGTGCACAAAGAGCCGGGCTGAAATGGCCCTCTTAGAAGGTTGCCTGGTGTCCAGCAGCCTGATGATGGCCTATCCCCCCTCTGCTGAGGTGTGTGCACAAAGAGCCGGGCTGAAATGGCCCGCTTAGGAGGTTGCCTATGTGCCCAGCAGCCTGCTGATGGCCTATCCCCCCTCTGCTGAGGTATGTGCACAAAGAGCCAGGCTGCAATGGCCCTCTTAGGAGCTCACCTAGCATGATGCCTATTTCCCCCTGTGATGGGGTGTGTGGATGAAGAGCCAGGCTGCAATGGCCCTCTTAGGAGCTCACCTAGCATGATGCCTATTTCCCCCTGTGATGGGGTGTGTGGATGAAGAGCCAGGCTGCAATGGCCCTCTTAGAAGCTCGCCTAGCCTGATGCCTATTTCCCCCTGTGATGGGGTGTGTGGATGAAGAGCCAGGCTGCAATGGCCCTCTTAGGAGCTCACCTAGCCTGATGAGGCCTATTTCCCCCTCTGCTGGGGTGTGTGGACAAAGAGCCAGGCTGCAATGGCCCTCTTAGGAGCTCGCCTAGCCTGATGAAGGCCTATTTTTCCCCTCTGTTGAGGTGTGTGGACAAATAGCCAGGCTGCAATAGCCCTCTTAGGAGCTCGCCTAGCCTGATGAAGGCTTATTTTCCCCTCTTAGGCCCTCTTAGAAGGTTTCCCTGTGTGTCCAGCAGCCTGATGATGGCCTATCCCCCTCTGCTAAGGTGTGTGCACAGAGAGCCGGGCTGAAATGGCCCGCTTAGGAGGTTGGCCTGTGTGTCCAGCAGCCTGATGAGGCCTATTTCCCCCTCTGCTGGGGTGTGTGCACAGAGAGCCAGGCTGAAATGGCCCTCTTAGGAGGTTGGCCTGTGTGTCCAGCAGCCTGATGATGGCCTATCCCCCCTCTGCTGAGGTGTGTGCACAAAGAGCCGGGCTGAAATGGCCCTCTTAGGAAGTTGCCTGTGTGCCCAGCAGCCTTATGAAGGCCTATTTTCCCCTTGATGTCCTATTCCTCCATTGCTGAGGTGTGTGTAGGGGGGAAAGGACTCTGAATGGAGGCGTATTCTCCCCTCTGTGCTTGGGTGTTGTACACAGAGCCTCAGAATAACTGGCTCTTTTTAGGGGCTTGGGATGTGTGCCTTGAAGTCACAACCCCGTCGACATCGAAGCATTTCTGCCTAGTCATTCCTTAAAGGGTTTTGGCCTCTGTGCCTCTGACCTTGGAAAGATTCTCTGGCCCCTCCCATCATTTCCAGTGAAGCAGCTTGGAGGCGTGGCCTGGTAGAGGCTGTCTGTCTTAAAGAGACTTCTCCCTCTCTGCCTTTCTGTCGGGTCTGACCAGAAGCCTGGAAGTGTGGCCTCATAAGGCCCGTTTAAACCTTTGCTGTGCCTGACTGACTGTGGCTGTCTGTCTTAAAGAGACTTCCCCCTCTCTGCCTTTCTGTCAGTTCTGACCAGAAGCCTGGAAGTGTGGCCTCATAAGGCCCGTTTTAAACCTTTGCTGTCCCTGGCTGTCCTCAGGTCCACAGTAGAATCTGTGGAGGCATGGGTTCACACAGCCTTGTAATTCTCTATGCCCCTTTCTGGAAGGTATTATGTGTCAGAACGCTATTGTGCCCTTTAGTTGAGGTCGTTTGGACCTCTTCAGCTTCTGTAGTTTTGAAGAGTGGCTGAGGTGGGCGGAGTTTTCCCTACATGTTGTTAGCCATCATCTAGATACAACAAACTACTTATGCTTAAGTCCTGCAGTGGTTTTTGACCACTCACTCTATTGGGGCTGCCTGGATTCCAAGGTCAGAACCAGTTCTCTGCTGAGCTCCGCTCCAAGCCCTGTTTCTAAGATCTAGTTTTAGTGGCTGAGACAGCAGCCCTGCTGTAGTCTCTCAGCACTGATACGTAACCTTACAGGGCTTTTCAATGCAGGCATTATTTCAAGTGCAGGCAAGGCTTACTGTTTCCATCTTCATGGGGACCTCAGAATTAATTGGCAAGTATGCGTTGGGAGGCAAGCCTAGGTAATTTGCCACTCCTCTTGGTTCCATGGTATCCCTCAGAACCGTCAATGAATTGGGGGTTTCCTTAGCCCACACAAGTCACTCTTATGTGACATTATTCACACTCAGCCCTACCCCACTTGACTACCAGTTTTCTTCTCACCTTGTCACAGAGAGTACTCCATCTTTCTGTGTTATACCTCTGAGGATGCCAGTCTCAGCTGCTGGTGAAACGTCGGGTCCTGCAATGCCAAGACCACGGCCATACAGCGCAGAAAATGTGCAACAGCTACTGTTATAAGATTCTTTGACTCTAGGTTACAGATGCTGTACAACTCCTTACTACTCTTTTTAAAAGAGAGCATATGTTGTTGTTGTTGTTTTCTGCTCAAAACAGCTGCCCTAATAGACAAGGGTCCAATGGGCAAACTATAATTAATGGCTCTTGTTGCATCCTCTGCTGCAATCAATGATTGTATTCTTGATTCCGTGGGTCATCCATATTGTTCCTGTTAGCCTATGAGTCAAATACCACTTACTCTTTATTTAACCAGTACAGAGTATTAAGGATCTGAAATAAACCCAATTGGGATCCAGTTTATAAATCAACAGGTCACTATGACCTTTATACTATTTTGTTTGAATGTATCTTTATGCAATGTGGTTCACGACCTATGCTGGTGATCTGCATGATGAATCTGTCCCTTTAATTCGGATCACTCATGTGACCCTACCCTTGTCCATGCTAGGAGATAATATAAACAAAATAAACAAGCGAAAAACAGAACAAAACAAAGCATTGAGGAGGTAACTGACCTCACAAAGGCTGTGAATTCTGCTGTCCAATTGGACAACATTCTGGAGGCAATAACAGGCTTCTTGTCAAATCCCTGAGTCACGTTTCTTTCCCGCCTTCACTTAACGTGATGTCTCAGGGTCCTGCATACCTTTTGTCCATGTACAAGAGGCCAAGTTCCATCCTTGGCATCTCCTACTGACAAAGTCTCTGGTGATCAAGATCCTTTCACCTCTGCTGTTTTGTCCACCAGGTTTCCTGCAGTTCTGTGTGCACCTGTGTCAATTGCTGGACTTAAATCCCGCAGTTTGCCCTCCTCTCCTCTATATGAGGGCTGCTGGTCTCCACTTGATTAGATCATTCCATTTAGTGATAAATGGGGAGGATCTGTGGCTCAGTGGAAGAGCGTCTGCTTGGCATGCTGAGGGTCCTAGGCCCTCCAGTTAATGGTCTGGCGGTAGGCGATGTGAAAGGCCTTTCTTTGCCTGACACATTGGAGAGGTGCTGCCAGTCTGAGTGGACAGTACTGACCTTGATGAACCAATGGTGTGATCCGCTATAAGGCAGATTTGAGGTGCTCTGTTACACGCACCCCCTGGGACAGGGAGAATGACGTGATTTCAAATGATTCTTATGTCTCCAGTGCAGTGCCTCAAGAGACGCCTATGATAAGCCCAAGTTCAGTGGCTCATAATACATGTTTTTTGCTTAGTGGTTCTGTGTCTTGACCGCTCTACTGTTCCTGCAGTCAGTACCCCTCTTGCTGAGGAGGGAAGTTTCCAATGGTAAAATTCCAATGTTCCCTTTCACGGGATTTGTACTTAGCTGCCTCTCAGTGTGCACAGAGATTAGTGAGGCCTATGTGCAGCTTTTATATTAAATTTTCCTGGTCACTTTGGCACATCTTATTGATCCTTTTCAAATCAGCCTGCCTGAATTTACCCCCCTTGTTTTACTAAGATTGTCAGCTCTTTTAGCTTTTACTGCTGAGTTTCCTAGCATTTTTACATATCTATATGTGACATTATGGGCATATTTACTTTGTCTCTAGTTTTAGTGCAAACACTCCACAGAGTTAAAGGAAGCACTGTAATCATGTTTTAACTAACTAGCAGACACCAGTTCCCTGGTATTCTGATTGGAGGTCTGAGCTACTTGGCATAGCCCCACAATATGACAGTCCAGACCTTGGCCCTTATGCTTCATTCCTGACAATAACCTTGTCCTTGAGGAATGCAGTTCTAAGCCCTGACAAAGACAACCTGTTGTTATGCCTTTTTCTGTGCCTATATTGCTGCACAAATTGCTGTGCAGACTACACAAGTTTTCTTCCTTGTGGCGCATTCTGTTCATCCTTTCTTTAGCCATATCACACCTCTTTTCACTGCCTTCGTTACCATTGTGCATATCTGCTTATTCTCACTCCTGCTGATGAATTAATGCATTGATCATCTCCTTTCCTGCATTGTAGCAGTAGCCTCCCACTTTTCTGAGTGGCAAACATCACTCTTGCACCTTGCACCTCTAAGTGGAGAGGGGAGTCTCTATAGAAACTGCAGCAAGGTTTGGACCCTGCTTCTTGTGCTGTTGAATGTTTTTGGCAACTGATTTAAGAGAAGGGAAGCAAGATCCTCTCGGATCTTTCCCTTGTCGGATTACTAAGCAGGCTACAAAAGACGGGTATAACTCCTTGTTTTATTTTTGGCACTTACATGGTGCTTCGTTTATCATAGGGTACTAACTTATACCCTCTCCATGCATGAAATTTGAAAAGGTGATGTCCTGCTGGAATCCCCTACCAAGCGTGGTCTCTCATTCCTCATGCAATGCATGGTTAGCGTCCTCACACAATCCATCCTTGTGGATCGGTTGACGCTATCACACTGTGTTTGAGTACACAACCTTTCATTACACTCTGTGTATGATGGCTCTTTTCAAAAGAGTGCTCTTTTTTCCTTTATCACATTCCCACATGTATTTTGGTGGGGACACTTGCACAGAGTTTACTCCTCTAGTATAGGAGAGTTCTGGGTGAAGGTCAATTCGTGCCGCTAAACAACTGTTGATAAAGCGGTCCTTGGTAGTCTCCTTCTGAGAGCTTCACACCCACCTCCTTCACTCAGTGATCTTGCTAATCATCCCATGTGGGACTGCACAGAAGCCACGACGATGAAAACAAAGTTGCACTTACCTGTAACTGTTGTTCATCGAGTGGTCTTCTGTGCAGGCACACATCCCTCCCTCCTGCCCCGCTGTGAACTCTCTGGAACTTTAGTTTTCTAGGGGTCTCCTGCGGCGGCATGGAGAGAACTGAGGGAGTAGCGCCCCTCCTCCTGGTCATGTGAGCGTTTTGGCGGGAAAGCGCTAGAGGGAGGAGGGACACTCCTAGTCTATTAGAAAGCTTGGAAATCTTTTCCGTGGCTGGCCTGCGACTGCGCAGTCCCATGTGTGCCTGCACAGAAGACCACTCGATGAACAACAGTTACAGGTAAGTGCAACTTTGTTTTCTTGTTGTTTATAAATAGTCTTCTGCAGGTCAGTAATTTCCTCTGCGTTTGTTTCAGATTGTATCTTCACTTTCTTGACTTCTTCTGCTATTACCTCCAGCTTATTATTCATTATTTGCAGATTTTCGTTAATTGGAGAAATCATTATTTCCACTCTGTCAGATAGGCGTTCTAATGCATCAGATATCAGTGTCTCGAACAACGCCAGCTCTTCTCTTCTTTTTAGTTCGGGGGCTGAAGCCATTAAGCCAAGACTTTCACTCCCAGCTCGAGATTTATGACTTAATTGGTCTGCTTGTTGGAAATATGAGCTTACAGACCGGCTGAGCTCTTTCTCCAGTTTAGAGGCTTTCCCTTTCTTCAATTTAGCACCTTTCAGCATGCTATTTTGCCTGTTATCAACGTCAAAACCTACATACATATTTTGACAGTTGCCAGACTGGTATTTGCACAAACAACGAAAAACAAGAATGGAAGCTATAAAAAAAATCTACTGGCTCATGCACAAAATCATGTGTCTTGATTACATTAACAGCTTATCAAAAATCATCTGCAAGGTGCCAACTGGCAATATAAGTTTGAAGGTCTGTTGCTCACAGTGGGACAGAAGAACTCTCTGTTTTGAATACTAATTGTGACTACTTGGCTCTTACCGAGTTCTTTTGCTTTCTGTTACTGAGAGCGATTTTCTTTTTTTGTTACACAACGTTTTTCAATTAATAAAAAACAGACCATCCTCTGTCACCCCACTCCCTCATTTTATTTTCTCTCCATCCTGTTATCTCACACCCCCAGTTCTCCCATGCAGACACTCCATTGCATCCTATTCCATTCCCTCACTCAGTACGTACTTTGGGGTGTCCCCTCACAGCACAGTTGAGGGCGGTGGTATATCCAGCCACCACTGTCCGATCCACCAGTGGTGTCAGGAATATGGGAGCCATGCAGAAGTCATGCTCCTTGTAGTTCATCTGTTTACAGATTATTCCTGGAGGGAAAGGGAAACAAGAAAGGGAGGTATCCTGTAGCAGAGTCCCAAGAACCCATCAGTCCTAGGATTCAAAGTCCTCCTCTGGGTACATCCCAACAGGCTCTCTTTTCCCCAGAAAACATCATGGAATGTTGTCTTCTAATCCACTAGCATTCTTAATCCACCGTTCCTCCCACAGAACCCATAAAACCTAGTTTCTGATGTAGCTCACCAGACAATCAAAAATGATGCCACACCAAGTTTTTCCTTTGGGTTGAGACTATAACTAAACCTTCCTGCTCAATTCCTATGGCCTCCCTCTCCGAGCAGGGAAGAAACCTGGGCAATCAATCAAGGGATGTGTTTACTGGTTTTCTGAATGTAAGCAGTGTTTTTGGAGACCCCGGGAGTCTCACTCAGTCCACAGATGTTCTCACTGTAGACCCGGAAGTAGTACTCATTTCCCATGACAAGGTCGGACACCGTGCAGCGAGTAAGGCGGTTGTGTTCATATACTGTGAACCACTCCTTGGGGAAGGAAAGCAGGAACAGGTGAACATTTAGAGAGGAGGCCTGAGATAGGGACAGGGTATGGCTGGGCTTGGGAGACCTCCTGCTGTTGAGTGTTTATCACCAACAGAGCAGTGCAGGCTATGGGTCAACACGTCTCCCAGCAAGCTTCCATGGCAGAGTGGGGATTTGTACCTGACTCTCCCACTCTAACCACTATACAGTGCTGCTTCCACAGGAACTATGAAACTACTGCCCAGTGTTCCAGCTGTAACTAACCTGGATTTAATACTGGCCACTAGTGAATTATAAACTCCACACTAGTAGGGAAGCTCTTTCCCTGAAAGGTGTCGGCACTAATTGTGTTCCTGTAAATACAGACTAAGCTCTGGATAGCCCAGGCTGGCCCGATCTCGTCAGATCTTGGAAGCCAAACAGGATCAGCCCTACCTAGTATTTGGATGGGAGACCTCCAAGGAATACCAGGTTCATGATGCAGAGGCAGGCAATGGCAAGCCAGCTCTGAATGTCTCTTGCCTTGAAAACCCTACGGGGTCGCCATAAGTCCGCTGTGACTTGATGGGCACTTTCCACCTCCAAATACAGACCTAAACTGGGCTCACTGGGAAGTATCCTCTCATCCATGTGCAGAAGGCACACCGAGTTTTTCCACGTTCCTCTGTATTGCTGCAGCTCTTACTGACCCCCGGAAAGATCAATACTGAGACTGCAGGATCCCTGTGGAGGAGCAGCCATGAGGGTCAGCGGGAAACGACACCTTCTGCTTCCACAGACTCAGGATCTGGCAAATTTGGCCTCCGTCTTGCCACCAGTGTACATTTTCAGCAGAGACCTGGATAGGATTGCCAACTCCAGGTTAGGAAACTGCTGGAGGTTTGGGGGGTGGAGCTTGGGGAGGGCGGGGTTTAGAGAGGGGAGGGACTTCAGCCGGTTGTAATGCCATAGAGTCCACCCTCCAGAGCAGCCATTTTCTCCTGGGGAGCTGATCTCTGTAGTCTGGAGGTCAGCTGGAATTCTGGGAGATCTCCAGACCCCCCACCTAGAGGCTGGCAACCCTAGGCCTGAAATGAGCCAGGGTGTTAAATAGGTTTGGATTTGTCCTTTGCTGAGACATCTCGATGGGGGGGGGGAGTTGTCTTACCATGGTCTTCTTGTCAGCTTTTTGGATGGTGTAACCAGTGATCTCCGAATTCCCATCGTCCTTGGGTGGGACGTTGAAAGCGTTGAATCCCCACACCTCTTTCACCATCACGTTATGAGCTGGACCTGGCTTCTCTGCGAAGGAGATGGGAAACAAGGAGGTCACGGCATTGTAGAAAGGGAAAGTGGAGAGAGCGTAGTCCTTCAGCGAGTGTCGTAAAGAAAGGTTCTTCCTAGTGGAAGAGCCTAGGTTAGGTTAACGGTAGGAGAGAACACTGTCCCCCCCGGTAAGATCTAATATTGCCTAAGTGGGTGATTCAGGCACCAGATGTGATGTTTCCTCTCACAATACAAGAGCTCATGGGCACTCAATGAAATTGCTGAGCAGTCGGATTAGAACGGATAAAAGGAAGTACTTCTTCACCCAAAGAGTGATTAACACATGGAATTCACTGCCACAGGAGGAGGTGGTGGCGGCTACAAGCATGGACGGCTTCAGGAGGGAATTGGATAAGCATATGGAGCAGAGGTCCATCAGTGGCTATTAGCCACAAGGTATAGGTAGGAACGCTCGGTCTGGGGCAAGTGATGCTCTGTATTCTTGGTGCTTGGGGGGGGGCAACAGTGGGAGGGCTTCTAGTGTCCTGGCCCCACTAATGGACCTCCTGTTGCACCTGGTATTGTTGGCCACTGTGTAACAGAGTGTTGGACTGGATGGGCCATTGACCTGATCCAACTCTGGCTTCTCTTATGTTCTGATGTACTGCAAAGTAGAAGCAAGTGTGTTTGTGAAGTGCTATCAAGCCACAGCCAACTTATGGCTACCCCGGAAAGGGCTTTCAAGGCAAGGGAGAAGGAGAGGTGGCTGGCCATTGCCCTCCTCTGCAGAGCCTTCCTTGGAGGTCTGCTTTCCAAGTACTGATCCTGCTTGGCTTGTGAGAGCTGCTGAGATCGGGCTATACTGTGCCGCCTTCCCTCCCCCAAAGAAGATGCAGAGAAAGGCAAAAAGAAAAAGAAAAAAAATCCCCAATAAAGTTTGGGTTAAACTGAACAAGAACCGCTAGATTATTTTAATCTCCTTTTGGGAGGATCAGGGTAGAATATTTGTAATGGCTGCTGTTGACTTTTATCCTGCTGCGAGTTAATTGCGTTAACGGTATGTTTTGTATTTGTTGTTCAGATTCTGTTCCTATTTTTGTACCGACTGCGGGAATTTTTAGCTAAAGACTGCAGCTGCGTTTTAACCCACAGTTGGCTTCCACGTCCACTGTGAGCCACTTGGGGGGCATTTCAGTGCCAAAAACATGCTGATTAATTAATTGCCACTCCACCACACTGCAAATGCCCACAGAACAAAGAGAAACATGTATTTTTTTTTACAAAAAAAGAGTTGTGCTTTGAACATGTTTTGAGCTTTTTTTAATATGCAAGTGAGTGTGGTGCATATCAACAAATCAGGCGCTGATATGAGCCAGTCACCCTTCCCGGCTGGCTGGCTGGCTTTTCTGTATCATGGCCTCCCCCTCCTCCTATTGGTGAACAAGGTGCTCTGTGGTTTTTCCCTCCATTGTTTTACGAAACCCACAATGGAATAGAAATTCCCCTCTGCATTGCACACTGCTTTCACTTCCTTTCATTATCAGGTTTTATGGTACCCTCCACACTCCATCCTGCTTTCCCTTTCTTTGATCATTGGATTTTATGGTACCTTCTGCATAGATTTATGGCCATTCAGGGGTGATTTTGCAGTTAGTACAGCATTGCCCCAAGGTATTTGAATGTGGTTTTGAGCTGACTCCTCCCACCTCCCTCCTCCTCGAGCAGGCAGAACTTTGCTGAATGATTCCCAGCTTGATCAAACCCCTCTGTTTAGTGAAAGTTAGGCCAGTACTTAAGACCATATCAAGTAAGAAAGTGGTCAGAACAGTAGCTCCTATCCTCTGCTTTGAGCACTCAGAGAGAGCGACAGTACTGGTAAGGAATTTGTTACTTTCACCCCTGATTGGACTGGGGTTTCTTGTGAGGTCAAAACACAACCCATAGATTCAGCGGAAGGGTACTGCCTTTCCCGAAAGCAACACGATGAAGGAGCTCCCATGAATGCAAGGGGAAAGGAAGGAAGGAAGGATGAAGTTGCCTTATACTGAATTGGGAAAGACAAAACGAGAACAAAGTCCAAGGCAGAGAATTTATTTAGCTCTTATGGATCTTTACACATTTCACTATAAGCTTCATCAGGGGATCCTATTATAAAACCCAAATTCTCATATATCTCTATAGATATAGATATACATGGCTATTTTGGGACAGGAACGGAGTTCTGGCTGGCTCCCGAGTTGGCCACGCCCAGCTGGAACTCATTAGCATAATAGGCCACACCCAACAGCAGAAACTCATTAGGATTGGCCACATTCAGGGTGTGTGGCCCAACATGCAAAGGAGTTCCTGCTACAAAAAAAAAGCCTTGGGTTTTGACAACAAACAAGGTAAACAGAATAAGACGCAAAAGGTGGGTGTGGCTGGATGACCACAGTTCTGGTAACATGGGGTGTGGCCTAGTAGGCGAATGAATTTCTGCTGGGCTATATATATATATAATTGATACGATCTAAAAATTATAACATGCACAAATGAACAGTCTGGGCATGTTATATGTTGGCTTTATAAGATTCCTGTAACTATATCCAAGTCTGCAACACAATTTTCTTCTATAATAAACAAGAACCCAAACAGTTATTTTTATACATGGTTGAAATCAGAAAGGTAAAACACAGACATAGCGGCATACCTCCTACAGAGATTTTTCAGCTCCCACCTTGAACGGTAATAGATCCCCTGATGAAGCTCATAGTGAAAAGTGTAGGGTTCCATAAGAGCTAAATGAACTCTCTACCTTGCACCTTGTTCTTTATCATCTTCCCTGCCCACTGGTGCAGCTATCATTTTTTCAATACTAAATCAGACCAGTGGCCTATCAAGGTCAGTATTGTCTATTCAGACTGGCAGTGGCTCTCCAGGGTCTCAGGCACAGGCCTTTCAAATCACCTCTGACCTTTTAAATGGAAGTGAGGCTGAACTCGGGGCCTGCATGCCAAGCAGACACTCTTCCACTGAGCCTCTCCCCACCCAGCTGTAGGCTCCTTTCTTTCCCAGCTATTTCATCTACCCCCCTGTAACATCCTCCTGTCTCTGGTGCAGAAGTCTGCAACGGGAAGAAGGAAAGGAGACGGCAATGAATGAAGGACCCTGTAACCGCTTGCGTGAGATGGGAAAGGAGTGGACTGCAGGGGGCAGATAAACCAGTGAGGAAAGGAAGTTCCTTGCAGCTCCGTCCTTCTTTCCATCTCCCCTTGACAACCCTGCTCCTCCTACTGGGGGAAGCGTGACTCTAAAAGCTTTTCTATTCTCCCAATATATAATAGCCTTTGTGTGCATGGAAAGGGAGCACTGAAAGCCTCTTCCCAGTGCTGGGTGACTCTTGCTGATTGCCTGCCTGTTTTCAATCCGCAACAGGCAACCCAAATCCCAGCCCCTGTCCAACGGCGCTGTTAAGGCTGGGAGTGGCAGAGGGCGACGCTGAAGGTAGCATCTTCCCAAATAGATTTCTCTTCAAAGGCACATCAGCAGCAGGCCCTTGGAAGATGCTAAATTTCACTCCAAATCTTACGGAGGCCAAACGGGGATTAGAGGCAGCAGATCAAAACTATGTTGTCTGGGAAAGGGGGAGGGGGAGGGATTGGAAAGCTCTTCTGCAGCATTAGAGGGGAGGCAGGAGTGACATCTGGCTTAAGCCATCAAGAAAGCTTAAATATAGAGCCAAGGAATATGATCTCTCTGCGCTAGAGGGGGAAAGGCGGGACTGGAGGGTGTGTAAAAGAAGATCGGGAGGGCTGGGCAGAGGGAGGGGTCCCAGGTATGGAGCAGAGGAAGGAAGTTTCGGAAGGCAAGAAGTGGGTGCAGAGATGAGATCCAGCCCGAAATGGGCAGCATGTCTCAAAATGAGAAGGACAGGACAGGAGAGAGCAAACACACAGACACCCCACTAGCCCAGGAAGCTCCTCTGCCCCTTGGACGCCATCCCTACGAAGTGTCCACTTGTTCAGCAGGGAAGAGGCTGAGTAACATGATGCCAACTCTGCTGTCTCCTTCATCTCTCCAATGGCAGGCCTGGGAGTTGGGTGCCTGGAAGATTCCCACCAGGACTAGGGGCAGGGGAGTGGAGACAGGTGGAACGGAACCGGATTAAAGCTCATTAACAGTTTAGCAGCTGCAGAGGGCTTCCGGTCGGAGTTAAAATGGCAAATTGACGCACTTTGTGTTTTGTGCAAGGTGGACGGTAGCTCCTTCTGACAGTTTGGGCTTTTATCTGGCCCAACGCAGCACTCCCCAGGCGGGGGGGTGACTAGCAAGCAGCAAAGTCCAAGCGAGAGTTGAGATTGGCGCGGGCAAGCCTCGGAGGAGGCTTGTTTACGCTTTGATCCCCTCTCACGAAGCGGGCAGTTGCGTGATAACACTACAGGAGCTAACCGGGCTGAGTATTCAGCATAGATCCGTCATCTACCGACCTCTTTACCATCAAGATCAACATTTAATTAAGAAGAAGCATTGCGAAACCCCGAGATTGTCGATTAAGGTAACAAAGAACTTTTGCTTACTGGTTTGAAGACGTGGCGAAATTTGAAACAAGCGGATAAGCGCATATAAGCTTTTGCGAAGTAATCCGTTCCGTTTGGAAGTAAATGAAGCTTTTTAAAGCGAGAAAATAGCGAAAAAAGAACTGTTGTTTTGCATTCCTGTGGTCAGCTAAAGATAAACTGTGAGCTTTGAAATCGAAACTGATGTGATTCTGTGCTACTGAAAATAAGTTCCGGCTGAAAGAGACGAGATTAACGGCTAGAGTGGTCTGTGAGAAAAACTGAGTAACCGGAAGGAGAAGGAAGCTTTAGAGTGCGATACAGGAAGTCGGATTTTAGGGACGGACATCAAACAGGAAGTTCTAAAATAGCCTACTCTTGCCAAAAAACCATAGAAAAATTGCGCCCACCATTTTGAGGAGGACTAAACTTTAAAAACTTAATTTTAACTATAAAAATAAAAAGAAGAAAAATATAAAGGTGGCGGTTTGATCGAATAACCGGAAGAATAGAGATTTGGGTCATATTGATTAGATTTCAAAACGGATTTAAGGTCAAGACAAAGGGCTGCCTCTACATCAAGTCCAAGAATGGCTGCAAAAGATAAGAAAGAGTGGCAGGCAGCAATAGAGGCTATGGAGAAGAGAATGATGGAGGCAGTGCAGAATCTTGGAAAACAAATGGAACTTCAGACTAAACAAATGGAATTACAGATGCAACAACAAATGGAAAAGCAATTGGAGTAAATAGAACAAGTATAAGTGCAAGTACAAGAGGAAAATATGGCAGCTATGAAAGAATTGGTTCTAGCAGAAGTGGCAGAATTTAAAAAAGATACAGAAGAAGTTAAAAAAGAAGTCTAAAGCTTGGCAACAAAGTCGACAGAGTTGGAACAAAAAGTTAAAAAGACTCTTCAAGAGAATACAAGGTTGGAATCTATGATGGAGTACAGAGCTACACAAAACCACCTGAGATTGAGAGGAATAGAGGAGGCAGAAGATCAAGATATACGTATGTTGGTAATATCAACACTGACGGCATATATAGGAGAGGATCAAGGAGACTTGGACTCAGACTTTGATTTAATCTACAGAGTAAACTCAGCATATGCTCAGAGAAAGAAATTACCCAGAGATGTCATTGTGCAATTTGTGACAAGAAAAATGAAAGAGGACATTTTCAAGAAGCAATTTACACAACCGTTGGAAATTGATGGCAAAAAGATAATAATTCTGAGAGAAATCCCAAGGGTGATCTTGCAAGACAGAAATTTTTTTAAAAAATTGGTTGACAATCTAAAGGCAATGGGGATCAGATTCAGATGGGAAATACCACAAAGATTGTCATTTACATATCGTTCAGTGAGATTTACGATTAAAACAGAAGGGGACCTGTATAGATTCAAAGAAAATAATTTTGAGGACTTTAAAGATATTTAAACCGAGACACTATGGAGTATAAATTGCTATCTTGGAATGTAAATGGACTTAATTCGCCTAACAAAAGAAAATTAGTGAATCATTGGCTGGAAAAACAAAAGAGCAATATAATTTGTTTGCAGGAAACACATATCAGAAAACAAGATTATAAATATGTGATAAATAAAAAATTGGGAGAAGAATTTTATTCGTTAGCAACTAAAAAGAATAAAGGAACAGTGATTTATGTTAAAAAAGAATTGGAACCTAAGCAAATTTTTGCAGATAATGAAGGAAGGTATATTGGAGTAGAAATAACGATGCACAGGAAAAAGACTTTGATTGTGAATTTGTATGCACCCAATGGAGCTAAAGAAATTTTTTTTAAAGATTTGACGGAAGAGATGGATCATCTAAATTATGATCAGGTAATATTTGCTGGAGACTGCAATGGCACAGTGAATAACTCATTGGACAGACAATCAAAAAAAGCCGGAGAAGTGGCTGGGAAATTACCAAAGAATTTTTTTAAATTGATGAAGCAAGAGAGATTAGAAGATGTTTGGAGGAAATGGAATCCTAAAGTTAAGGACTATACTTTCTATTCTAATAGACATAACTCTTTTTCTAGAACTGATATGATTTGGATGTCGGAGGAGTTGGCGTTTAAAACTCAAAAAATTGGAATTTTGACAAAAAATAATTCGGATCATAATCCCCTGCTTTGGATATCAAGAGAAAAGCCTAAACAATTATATTGGAAAATTAATGAGGATTTATTGGACAGAAAAATAGTAAACGAGACATTGCGTAGAGAAACACAGAATTTTTTTGAAACAAATCTGAATAAAGGTACGGATATACAGATTGTTTGGGATGCATATAAGGCGGTGATGAGAGGATTGCTTATATCATTAAACACTAAAGATAGAAAACAGATTGCAACAACAAAATGATTTGCAGGAAAAGATTCGACAAAAGGAAAAAGAGTTAAAGAAAAAACCAGGGAAGAAAAAGATTATTAAAGAGATTCATATGCTGCAGGATCAGTTAAATGTACTGTCAAATCGAGAATTATATTGGAACTTGAAGAAGTTACAACAGAAATCGTTTGAAGGTGCCAATAAACCAGGAAAATTTTTAGCATGGCAGTTGAAAAATCGACGTGAAAGAAATTTCATAAACAAGATAATAGAAGACAGAAAAGATATCGTGGACTTGAATGGTTTAAAAAGAGTCTTCTTTAATTACTATGCAAAGCTGTTTAAAAAAAAATCTATTGATTCACAGAGGCTTAAGAAATATTTGGAAAAAAATTGATGTACCTGTGTTGGGTCAACAAATTAAAGAGCTACTTAATGGTCCAATTATGAATGAAGAAATTGTCAGTGTGATAGAAGAAGCAAAATTGGGGAAAGCTCCTGGTCCAGATGGCTTTACAGCAAAATCTTACAAAAAATTTAAGGAAGAGCTAACCCCAATTCTTGTACTTTTGTCAAACGACATTAGAGTGATGAAACGGATTCCGGAGTCATGGAAAGAAGCAAATATCTCACTCATACCAAAAGAAGGATTGGACCTAACTAACGTAAAGAATTACAGACCAATATCCCTCTTGAATAATGACTATAAACTGTTTGCTAAAATAATTTCTGAAAGGCTGAAAAAATATTTGAAAGATGTCATTGCAGAAGAGCAAGCTGGCTTTTTACCAAATAGACAAATTAGAGACAATCTAAGAGTGGTGATAGACGCAATTGAATATTGTGAGAAACATCCAGAAAAGGAAGTTGGATTCCTCTTTTTAGACGCGGAAAAAGCTTTTGATAATTTAAACTGGGACTTCATGCTGCAGGTGATAGAAAAAATGGATATAGGTCAATCTTTTTAAAATATGATTATCGCAATATATTCAGACCAAAAAGCGGCATTGAATGTAAACAAAGAGAGAACAAAAAGGGACACGTCAAGGTTGCCCTTTATCCCCATTGCTGTTCATCTGGATATTGGAAGTATTATTGGGGGAAATAAGAGATGATGAGAACATCAAAGGACTTACAACAAGAGGCTTTACATACAAATATAGGGCATTTGCGGATGATGTAATGTTTATGATTCAAGACCCAACAGAGAATATACCTCGACTGATGCAAAAAATTAAAGATTTTGGAGATTTAGCTGGATTTTATATTAATAAAAATAAGACAAAGGTGATGTGTAAAAATATGACGAAGCAAAAGCAAATGGAACTTCAGGAGAAAATCCAGTGTGAAGTGGTTACAAAGACAAAATATTTAGGAATTGAATTGACTATGAAAAATATTGATTTATTTAAAAATAATTATGAAAAGATCTGGTATAAGATTCAACAAGATATGAAAAAATGGGATACCTTGAATTTATCACTATTGGGAAGAATCGCAACTGTCAAAATGAATATTTTGCCCCGATTAATGTTTTTATTTCAAACTATCCCGATATTAAGACAAAGTAAGATATTGTATGTATGGCAGAAAGAAATATCAAAGTTTGTTTGGGCAGGAAGAAAACCAAGGATTAAAATGAAAATCTTATGTGATGCTAAGGAAAGAGGAGGGCTTCAACTACCAAATCTTAGACTTTATTATGATGCTGTCTGTTTAACGTGGCTTGAACAATGGATTAACCTTGAAAATATGAAGTTATTGGCGCTAGAAGGTCATGACAATAAGTTTGGATGGCATGCATATTTGTGGTACGAAAAGTCAAAAATGGACAAATTTTTTAAACATCACTTCATAAGGCGATCACTGTTCGAGACTTGGATGAGATATAAAAAATTCTTCTCTGAAGAACGACCACTTTGGATAGTGCCAGCAGAAGTAATTAAACCATATTCAAGACATGAAGGGTTAGATTGGTTACTATATAGAAGTCTTTTAAAACTAGAAGGGAAAAATTTTGTGATAAAAGACAGGAATGATGTTGAATTTGACTATGATTGGTTGAATTATAGACAAATCTATGATTTATTTAAGACTGATAAAAGAAAGTATGGTTTCAGGGGGGAAAATAATGAAATTGAAACTGTATGGGTTGAAAAAGGTAAAAAAATGATTTCAAAAGTATACAAGGTTTTATTGAAGTGGAATACGGAGGAAGAAACGGTAAAAGAACAAATGATAAAATGGGCTGTAAATGTAAATAGTGAAATAACTATGTCATCATGGGAGTATTTGTGGAAAAAATCATTGAAAATCTCAACTTGTGTTAATGTAAAAGAGAATTGTTATAAAATGATGTATAGATGGTATATGACTCCAAAAAAAATCGCTATTATAAATGAGAGTTTGTCTAACAAATATTGGAAATGTAAAAAAAAAAGAAGGCTCTTTTTATCATATGTGGTGGACTTGTGATAAGGCCGTGAGTTATTGGTCGGAAATACACAGTGAGATACAGAAAATCCTGAAATGTACTTTCAAGAAAGATCCACAAATGTTATTGCTAGGTCTTAAGTTGGAAGAAGTAAATGTAACCAAGAGAACATTGCTATGGTACTTGATCACAACAGCTAGAATGACTTTTGCCCAATCTTGGATACAAGAAAAAATACCTGAAACATGGGAATGGATTAAAAAGATGTTGTTTATGGCTGAAATTGATAAATTGACAAGAAAGCTTAACAATGAAGAAGACGAAAACTTCTTTGCAGAATGGAAAGACTTTCAGGAGTACCTTGAGAACAATTGGGATGTTAAACGTAGTTTGATTTGTTTTGATAGTTATTAAGGAGAATTTGGAAATGATTTGATTGTTAAAATGTTACCGTTATTTGATAAAGAAAATGAAATATATACTTAATGTTAATTAGATAATAGAGATTATAAAGGGGTAAGAGCATTGCGGGAAGCCTTGTACTGGGGAGGGAGGGGAGAAAAGAAAAGGATATGTGTTACTTATAAGTTGTAATATTGAACATGTTAATATATCCAATAATAAATAGTGTTTAAATAAAACAGTTTAGCAGCTGCAGTGAAAAGAAAGAAAAAACAGTGTATGGGGGCCTGGCTCCCTTTCCTTCCTGCCACAGGATCTAGGCCACTCCCTAGTCCTAGCCAGACTGCTCCCCCCGCCCCCAGGGCTGCCCTGCTTACACACCCCATCTTTTCAATAATAGGATGTGGATGGCATCTCTTGCTGTCATTGATACGTCCCCTAACTTCAGGCAGCTACACAACATGTTAAGAAGTATCGCACAGGTAGTGTTCCCCGGGATCCTTTCGATTTGCTACGTTTATATGGTTACAGTGGGTAGCCCCAAAGGAATGATGGGAGAGATTTAAGAACTTAGTTGTGCTATCCTATCGAGCATGGCAAGTTCTCTCATCTCAGCTCGGGAAGTTGGGAAGGAGCCTGTCCCCTGAAGATCATGTACAGTAGCCAGCATGAACTTTTAAATGTGGGCACTTTTGGAATTTTGAGAGGGGACAGAACACCACACCAAAATGGCTTCCACAGAATGTGAAGCTAAACCTCACACGGCTTCCACAGAAGGTGGAGCCTCCCTCCTCACACCGCCTGAGAAGAAGGAAAGCCTGAAAGGGGAATGGAACCACACACGAAGGAAAGCCCAGTTGCTTACTAGTTCTCCTGACTCCCCAGTGAAAAACCCTTTATTTTGAATAAGGGCAGCTGAGAACAAAACCTGCCTTTCAACGGCTCCACCTACTTTCTGAAAAGCTTGGCGGGTGCCACGGGAAGTACTGGCAGACAGCTTGGAAGCCATGAGCGTCATGTTGGGGAACCCTGACCTAGAGGATTCCTGAAAGGAGCAATCCTCCGGCAGCTGCTTTCTAAAGACTGGCTGAGAGGAGCTGAAGAAGAGATTAAACAGGTTGCCAATTGGTACGGCCTAGCCCTACGGATGCAGGTAATAGGTAAAGGAGAGGTCCCCTACCATGGCCCCCTACCTCACCCCCACTCTAAAAAACAAGGCAACCAGCACAATTTTCTGCCTGCAACAACCAGCATCCAAGAATCACTCTTGACCACAGCGGTAAGGAGAGACACCCCATCTCTGCCTGCACAGACCAAACATTTTGAGTCGTACAGAGCTCAGTTCCACATATTCCCTTATCAAGAGAAGAATGTGTGAATAGGGTCAGGGGGAGGTAGGGAGCCCTGTCTTGACTGCAGCATCCTTTCATACCCTTTGTCCCCCAGCTATTGACACGGCGCATGCCTTTGTTTTCACAGTATCAAGAAAGGCCACTTCTTATTGACAGAACAAATACAGCTCTGTCAGGACCCTCTCCTCTCCACCTCCCCCACTGGTGTAGTTGCCAACTTCCAGGTGGTGGCTGGAGAGTTCCCACTTATGACTGATCTCCAGGCAACAGAGATCAGTTCACCTGAGAAAATGGCAGATTCAGAAGTTGGGCTCTATGGCATTATACCACATTGAAGTCCCTCCCCTCACCAAGCCCCACCCTCCTCAAGCTCCACCCCCCAAATCTCTAAGTATCCCCCAACCCAGAGCTGGCAACCCCACCACCGCCCGAATACCCAACATTCTCCTAAGCTTAAAGGCCGTCACCTTTTCCAGGCTCTCTTTCCAAGCCATTAGAGGGAAATTTAAAACACATGCCTTTTTAAAAAGTATTGGGGGGGGGTTGTTTCTATTTTTTGTTAAGGAGCAAGTTACTGATCCTCATGCTTGTCTAAGCCGAAACACTCTAAAAGACATGCAATTTGTACTTTGCTTAGTCACTGTTCCCAAAATTTGTGTTGCTTTGGTGCACACACTTTGGAAATGCTGGGGCAGCTCTAGGGTGTAAACAATTCCTGGGATGTGAATATTCCTTGGGAGTCTAGAACATGGTTAGACCCTCCCTCTTTCTGACTTACCAATAAAAAACGCCTCCCTCATTCTCAATAGTGACAAAAAAATGTTCCTACCTATAAGCTTCACAAATAACTCCATGTGCACAAGTCTGAAAGCAGGCGAGGGACCACCTTCCTCCAGTAATCATTTATTGACCCTGCTCCTCCTTCCAGCATGGAAAAGAAAACAAAGTCCCCCTCACCACCCCTTCCTGCAGCACTGCCTGCCTCCACTGCCCCTCCTGGTCCCCCTGCATCAGATGCTCCAGACATCATCAGGAAGAGGATGCTGGAAATAATGTGCCTCCTCGGGGGGTGGAGGGGAGTTAATTACAAGAAGAAAGAGGCTCCCTTCTATGCCAGATTGTGCCCCTCCAAGCACCCTTCTGCCCTAAGGACAATACTCTCTCTGAACCCATTCCCATACACCCATCCCTTGATCTCTAGGGAAGGGTGAGTGTGTAAAGAATGGTCAAGCTGCAGCTGACTTATGACAACCCCTAATGGGGTTTTCAAGGCAAGAGACTTCAGAGGTGGTTTGCCATTGCCTTCCTCTGCATTCTGACCCTGGATTTCCTTGGAGGTCTCCCAGCCAAATAATAATCAGGTCTGACCGTGCTCAGCTTCTGAGAGCCGAGGAGATCAGGCTAGCCTGGGCCACAGCAGAGACAAAACAAAATTTGTCACATGTTAAAGACTAGCAGATCCGTTGTGGCATGAGGGTGCAAGGGCCACAAAGCTTTTGTCAGATGTGCAAAATATTATCCCCAGCTGGCTTACCCAGAGACAGATGCAAAGGAAAAAACCCGGTGTACATAGTGTAGTTACAGGGTAGCCAACTGGCGGTTTAATCTGCAGAATCTGGGCAGTTAAAGCTTTTCATGGGATGGAGTTGAATAAAATCACCTGGTATTTGCTGCAGGTCGAACTGATAGTCAAGGGACAGCTAGAGGGACCAATTTGACAAGTTGGCTGCCCTGCATAATCAAAAGGCCAGGAAACCCAGGAGGCATGCTCTGTTATACGCCTTTGCAAAGCTCAGGTGTATGCAAGAGAAGCACAGTGGCCATTCACAAGAGGTGTAATTGGTGACAGGTGAATTGCTTCCACACAGGGCTTTTTACCCACAGGGAAAGCAGGAAGCCTGCATATTCAAAGGAAATGTCCACAAGGTGGCATGCCAGTTCTGAGCACGACATGCCAACTTCTCTGGGTTTTCACCTTTAAACCAAAATAAAATAACCCAACCCTTCTTCCGTCTGGTTCAAAGGGAGAAATGTGGGCTGGCTGTGGGTGGAACATCTGTCTGGATGCTCCACCCTGCAGCCAACACAGGGAAGGGGGACAGAGCAATGCTGCATTTTTCAAAAAGGTGTACCGGAGCTTGCCCCTGACACCATTCCCTCCCCTTACAGCACAGCTGAATTATGAAAGGGAAAGTGAGGGGGAAGGGGGCCTGGAAATCTGGGCTAGGATGTCCTGGTGATATTATCATCATCACACTGTTCTTTTGCACAGGTGTGATGGGAATAGGGGGAGGCACCAGCCCAACTGAGCAGAGTGATCTATGCAGACCCTGTTCCTGTTTGTTCCTGCCCCACTGGCTGCCACTGCTTTTGTGGAAGAGTGCTTTTCATATCCTCACATGTATGAAGGTAAGATCTAGGGGTTTTATTCCAGATAGATCACCTGCAGGGGGAGGGCGAAATCCCTGTTCTCGGTGAAAGCACAGAATGGGTAAAACCAAATCCGCCCCTCAGTCCTAGTTTTGAACAATCAAATTCCATTCAGAGTAACTTGGATATATCAACGGGAAAATCTTTTGATCAATTAAAAGGGTGTCCCAGACAACATTGTTTTTAACACAAATATATATTGGGAATTGCCAGCGGTGTTCTCCTTCTGGCACTGGAGGGAACACCACATCTGCATCACTGGTTGAATCTGCATTGGTATCTTCCGCAGCTTTGGCAATGCTCTCGCTCAGTCTCAAAAGAAGATGCCTACATCTCTTTCGGATTTGTTCTCCTACTGTATCGTTATAATTTTTGCTGTCTGCATTATTTTACGGTCCTATGGTTTCAACTCTGTTGTGACTGCGGCATCTCACTGCATCAACTGGATCTGGTTTCAAGCACTCCAAGCCCCCTCCCCACTCTTGATCCGCAAGCAGACAAAACATGCAAACGTTTTCCACCAGGAGACACATGTGTTCAATTCTCAGAATAACCGGGCTGCTTTGGGTGGAGGGGTTGGAGGCACGTTTTTCATCTTATCCCCAACCCCCTCCTTTTTTCTTATGTGGTGCTGGAGGATGTTCCTGGCTTATTTAGCTGGGCACCAACACCATGGCGCCAGGAAGTACTTCTGTCCATTCCTCCTTGCAGACACTAGAAACCTCCACCTCCATCCTTATACCAATGTTTCTGCATTTGGGGGGGGGGTTCGTATTTTTCCCTTCATCTGACCAACTTTCCCCCTCTCATTACACTTGCATTCCAATTTATGGGATACTAGACAAAACCGACTTCCTATCCCTTTTTTATCAAGTAAACTAATGAGGGCTGGTTGTAGCACCATGGTAATGGCTGTGCCCCATCATCTGGAGACAGCTGGTTCAAGTCTAGCTCTCCTAACTTGTTTTCCTTAATAGGCTGTTTTTTTCTAAGATTCTTTTTCTCCCTTTGTTCATGAAATGTCCTTTTCTGGACCACAAGTACACTTGTGTGGCAAATTCTGGAAACACAATTATGTAGCCTTCAGCTTTTGCCCACATGGCATATTTACTGTGGGAAGGTCACTGAGCCTTGAGATTGATCTTCTGCCATTCAACTGCAGGGTTGATTCTCACAAGACTTAACTTTTCTCCACTCATCACACTTCGTCTGCTTTACGGGGTGCTGGACTACTCTCCAGGGGGATTTATAGTTCAGTGGTGCTCAAATGTCTATGGGCTTGGCTCTCCCCCTCCCTTTCTTTTTGAAGAATCACTGAGGATGGGAGGCATTGGGTCTGCCTTTCTCTGCAAAATTCAAAGCAGTTGGTTAGCTCACTTTGTTAAAGCTTTGTGCTCCTCATATGGGGGTTGTGAGTTTAAGCCCTGTGGTGTGCAGGTATATTTTTTTTTTTGGGGGGGGGGGTTTTTTACTTTGTTTTTAAACTCAGAGATGAGTTTAACGATGTTTTAACTCAGGGATGAGGTTATTATCAAGCTTTGCTCACTGGTGAAAAAAATTCACTGAACTGCATTCTTAGGGTATTGGCTTGACTTCCTCCTTTCCTCTTAAAGGTACAGTGTCATATTATCTTCTGTGTTCTCATGCCCATGCCAGCACCATTCAGCTCTCCCCTCCCTCATCAATAGTCGCTTTTTTAAAAAAATGCTCTACATGCACGCTGGGACAGCTGTCTCAAGGCTGGCTACTCCCATTCCCCTGCCACCTCCCAAAGCCACAGGTGGGTTGAGGGGGTGTCCTGGCAAGATCTTCTGTGAAGACAGGGGACTGAAGCAGGGTGCTGGTGGTGGTTTTCTCCTGCTTCCATATTTGGTGCTCGTGTGTGCACGTGTGTGTGTGAGAGAGAGACTGTGTGCGGATGTTGCTGTGTCATCTTTTCTGGGCCTGTGCCTTGTCTGAGCAGCTGCAGGGGAACTGACAAGGTGCTCCACTTTCCAGCCTCTCTGCATTTGTGAAAGAGAGAAATTAAGGAAAATCTCGGCCGCCCTGCGGGTATCATTTCCACACACTTCATTGGGCGTGCTGTCAGGTGTTTGGCAGAAACAAAGAGCTGAACCAAACTCCATGGATCAGGGGATTGGGATTTGCAGGGGAGCAGGAGAGGAGAGGAAACAAACCGGGGCTGAGGCCAAGGGGTCACGCGCTGCAGAAACAAGAAACTGGACATCTGGGAACATTTCATTCCAGTTTGGGTGGACTGCAGCTGCTTCAGTTGCACTTAAAAACCTAGTATGAGGGTATCCCACTGTCTCAGCATGCATTTGTTTTATGGAAGATTGCAAATGTCAGTTAGGGTTGCCAACCTCCAGGCAGTGGCTGGAGATCTCCCGGAATTACATCTGGTCTGCAGCTGACGGAGATCAGTTCCCCTGGAGAAAAAAGACTACCTTGGCAAGTGGACTCTATGGCATCATACCCCCCCCTTGAGGCCCCTTCCCCAGGCTCTACCCCCAAATCCCCAGGAATTTGCCAGATCTGGTGACCCTAAGGAGTCTTGGAACCAGAAAATGCAGGAAGAACAGAGGGAAAAGGGGTGTTTGTGTGTGTGTGTGTGTGTGTCAAGTGTCATCAACTTGCTTCTGACTTGTGACTTTATGAATTAATATCCTCCAAAATGTTCTGTTATCAACAGCCTTGCTCAGGTCTTGCAAACTGAGGGCCTTTGTGGCCTCCTTGAGTGAGTTAATCCGTCTTGCATTTGGTCTTCCTCTCTTCCAGCTGCCTTCAGCTTTTCCTAGCATGACTGTTCTAGCCTATGAATTAATGACCTACAAAACAGCCTGTCATTTTAACAGCCTTGCTCTGGTCTTGCAAACTGAGGGCCGTGGCTTCCTTGATGGAGTCAACACATTTCATATTGGGTCTTCCTCCTTCCCTGCTGCTTCCCACTTTTCCTGGCATATATGTATTGTCCTTTCTAGGGATTCTTGTCTTCTAACAATGTGACCAAAGCAGGATAGCTTCGGAGGAGGAGGAGGAGGAGGAGGAGGAGGAGGAGGAGAGAGATTGGCTTTATACCCCGCCCTTCACTTGGAGTCTCAGAGTGGCTTACAAACTCCTTTCCCTTCCCCTCCCCACAACAGACACCCTGTGAGGTAGGTGGGGCTGAGAGAGCTCTGAGGGAACTGCCCTTTCAAGGACAGATCTGACAGAACTATGGCTTGCCCAAGGTCATCCAGCAGCTGCAAGTGGAGGAGTAGGGAATCATACCTGGTTCTCCCAGAGTAGAGTCCATGCACTTAACCACTACACCAGACTGGCTCTTCAAGGGAGAGCTCAGGCCTTTCCCTACCCATGAGAAAAGCACCTCTAGGGAAGGATTACGTTTGAAAAACAAGTCTCTTAAAAGGGTCCTGTGGAGTGGTTACCTGGGCACCTCCCCCCCCCCATGGCAAAATATGTTGGACCGGATGCTAGATTCCTACAGGGAAGTGGAGAAATTCCCCCAGGCCACTTCACCTCTCTTCAAAACCATTGTCTGTCTCCAAACTTAGAAACCCATCTGTGGGAGGAAGGGAAGTTCTCTTTTGAGGAAGTATGGTTGTGTTCGCACAAGAAACCCAGACCAGGTTCCCTGAGAATGTGCCAGTTCCTCCAGGGCAAGTCTGTGGAAGGCTTGCTGCCTCCAGCCTGGATCCTATGATGGAATAAATGGTGTGTGTCCCCCCCCCGCCAGAGTCAATCCTTATTCTAATAGCCAAAAAGTGCAGATACCTATTCCCACTAACAGGGGCCTCACTCTCCCCCAACAGCTTTTCCTACATAGTCAGTAGACTTCCTGGGTTTGTAGAAACATCCAGAAAGTGAGGAAATCCCTTCAGGGACAGTTGAATTCCCCCCAAAAGCCTTTTGAAATGGCCTCTGCAGGGACCCGACTTCAGGCCTCAACGGTGAGAGATTAGAACGGGGGGGGAGAGGCTTCTGACTGGCTCTGTCAGTCAAAGGGTGGGGGAGAAGGGCCCTTTCTTTTCCAGGCCTCTTTCGGCCTTGGAGGGAGGGGGGGAGGGAGGGAGCCTTGGGGCCAGGCTGGGGGATTCCTAGAGGTTTTGGGGTGGAGTGCAAGGAGGGCAGGATTTGGGGAAGGGAGAGGCCTCAGCTGGGTATCTTGCCACAGAATCCACCTTCCAAAGCAGCCATTTTCTCCAGGGAATCACTCTTGACCACAGCGGTAAGGAGAGACACCCCATCTCTGCCTGCACAGACCAAACATTTTGAGTCGTACAGAGCTCAGTTCCACATATTCCCTTATCAAGAGAAGAATGTGTGAATAGGGTCAGGGGGAGGTAGGGAGCCCTGTCTTGACTGCAGCATCCTTTCATACCCTTTGTCCCCCAGCTATTGACACAGCGCATGCCTTTGTTTTCACAGTATCAAGAAAGGCCACTTCTTATTGACAGAACAAATACAGCTCTGTCAGGACCCTCTCCTCTCCACCTTCCCCACTGGTGTAGTTGCCAACTTCCAGGTGGTGGCTGGAGAGTTCCCACTTATGACTGATCTCCAGGCAACAGAGATCAGTTCACCTGAGAAAATGGCAGATTCAGAAGTTGGGCTCTATGGCATTATACCACATTGAAGTCACATTATGACACACGCCCCTTCTCTATATACAATACTGTGAGGGTTTGCGTGTGGCGCCTGGTCAGAGCTGCTACTGATTTCTTCTGACCAGTTCTCTAAGCAAATTTGCAAATGTCTCTTCGGGGTAATTGTTTTGTTTCTGGGTCAGGGATATTTACAAGGACCACTGCTAAGTGTATTGGCAATGAAATAGGTAGGCGCCACAGCTGGCTAACGTAAAAACTGAACAGGCTTTATTGGGACAGGGTAAAAGCCGGAACGGCCCGGAACGGCCCGGAACGGGCACTAAACAAACAATAGTGCCGCAAAAAACACTGGGATGCATTACAGCCACTCCAGAACAACACTCCAGAACTGAAAACACGGAACTCCCACCCTTTTATTAACCCATTCCAGGCCAAAAAGCCTCCGGAACACCACGGAACGGCCCGGAACGGGCACTATACAAACAATAGTGCCGCAAAAAACACTGGGATGCATTAAAACCACTCCAGAACAACATTCCAGAAGTGAAAATACGGAACTCCCACCCTTTCATTAACCCGTTCCAGGCCAAAAGCCTCCGGAACACCACGGAACGGCCCGGAACGGGCACTAAACAAACACTAGTGCCAAGAAAAACACTGGGATGCATTACAGCCACTCCAGAACAACACTCCAGAACTGAAAACACGGAACTCCCACCCTTTTATTAACCCATTCCAGGCCAAAAAGCCTCCGGAACACCACGGAACGGCCCGGAACGGGCACTAAACAAACAATAGTGCCGCAAAAAACACTGGGATGCATTACAGCCACTCCAGAACAACATTCCAGAAGTGAAAATACGGAACTCCCACCCTTTCATTAACCCGTTCCAGGCCAAAAAGCCTCCGGAACACCCCGGAACGGCCCGGAACGGGCACTAAACAAACAATAGTGCCGCAAAAAACACTGGGATGCATTACAGCCACTCCAGAAAAACACTCCAGAACTGAAAACACGGAACTCCCACCCTTTTATTAACCCTTTCCAGCCAAAAAGCCTCCGGAACACCACGGAACGGCCCGGAACGGGCACTAAACAAACAATAGTGCCAACAAAAACACTGGGATGCATTGCAGCCACTCTAGAACAACACTCCAGAAGTGAAAACATGGAACTCCCACCCTTTCATTAACCCGTTCCAGGCCAAAAAGCCTCCGGAACACCCCGGAACGGCCCGGAACGGGCACTAAACAAACAATAGTGCCGCAAAAAACACTGGGATGCATTGCAGCCACTCCAGAACAACACTCCAGAATTGAAAACACGGAACTCCCACCCTTTTATTAACCCTTTCCAGGCCAAAAAGCCTCCGGAACACCACGGAACGGCCCGGAACGGGCACTAAACAAACAATAGTGCCGCAAAAAATACTGGGATGCATTACAGCCATTCCAGAACAACACTCCAGAAGTGAAAACACTGAACTCCCACCCTTTTATTAACCCTTTCCAGGCCAAAAAGCCTCCGGAACACCACGGAACGGCCCGGAACGGGCACTAAACAAACAATAGTGCTGCAAAAAACACTGGGATGCATTACAGCCACTCCAGAACAACACTCCAGAACTGAAAACACGGAACTCCCACCCTTTTATTAACCCTTTCCAGGCCAAAAAGCCTCCGGAACACCCCGGAACGGCCCGGAACGGGCACTAAACAAACAATAGTGCCGCAAAAAACACTGGGATGCATTACAGCCACTCCAGAAAAACACTCCAGAACTGAAAACACGGAACTCCCACCCTTTTATTAACCCTTTCCAGCCAAAAAGCCTCCGGAACACCACGGAACGGCCCGGAACGGGCACTAAACAAACAATAGTGCCAACAAAAACACTGGGATGCATTGCAGCCACTCTAGAACAACACTCCAGAAGTGAAAACATGGAACTCCCACCCTTTCATTAACCCGTTCCAGGCCAAAAAGCCTCCGGAACACCCCGGAACGGCCCGGAACGGGCACTAAACAAACAATAGTGCCGCAAAAAACAGTGGCACGCATTACAGCCATTCCAGAACAACACTCCAGAAGTGAAAACATGGAACTCCCACCCTTTTATTAACCCTTTCCATGCCGAAAAGCCTCCGGAACACCACGGAACGGCCCGGAACGGGCACTAAACAAACAATAGTGCCGCAAAAAACACTGGGATGCATTGCAGCCACTCCAGAACAACACTCCAGAAGTGAAAACACGGAACTCCCACCCTTTTATTAACACGTTCCAGGCCAAATAGCCTCCGGAACACCCCGGAACGGCCCGGAACGGGCACTAAACAAACAATAGTGCCGCAAAAAACACTGGGATGCATTACAGCCACTCCAGAACAACATTCCAGAAGTGAAAACACGGAACTCCCACCCTTTCATTAACCCTTTCCAGGCCAAAAAGCCTCCGGAACAGCCCG
The DNA here is from genome assembly GCA_029375565.1 of Gekko gecko. Lineage (NCBI taxonomy): Eukaryota > Metazoa > Chordata > Lepidosauria > Squamata > Gekkonidae > Gekko > Gekko gecko. The sequence goes on along the minus strand of JAPDNY010000015.1, from coordinate 685,203 downwards.
GAACGGCCCGGAACGGGCACTAAACAAACAATAGTGCTGCAAAAAACACTGGGATGCTTTGCAGCCACTCCAGAACAACACTCCAGAAGTAAAAAGATGGAACTCCCACCCTTTTATTAACCCTTTCCAGGCCAAAAAGCCTCCGGAACACCACGGAACGGCCCGGAACGGGCACTAAACAAACAATAGTGCCAAGAAAAACACTGGGATGCATTGCAGCCACTCTAGAACAACACTCCAGAAGTGAAAACATGGAACTCCCACCCTTTCATTAACCCGTTCCAGGCCAAAAAGCCTCCGGAACACCGCAGAACGGCCCGGAACGGGCACTAAACAAACAATAGTGCCGCAAAAAACACTGGGATGCATTACAGCCACTCCAGAACAACATTCCAGAAGTGAAAATACGGAACTCCCACCCTTTCATTAACCCGTTCCAGGCCAAAAAGCCTCCGGAACACCCCGGAACGGCCCGGAACGGGCACTAAACAAACAATAGTGCCGCAAAAACACTGGGATGCATTACAGCCACTCCAGAAAAACACTCCAGAACTGAAAACACGGAACTCCCACCCTTTTATTAACCCTTTCCAGCCAAAAGCCTCCGGAACACCACGGAACGGCCCGGAACGGGCACTAAACAAACAATAGTGCCAACAAAAACACTGGGATGCATTGCAGCCACTCTAGAACAACACTCCAGAAGTGAAAACATGGAACTCCCACCCTTTCATTAACCCGTTCCAGGCCAAAAGCCTCCGGAACACCTCGGAACTGCCCGGAACGGGCACTCAAACAAACAATAGTGCCGCAAAAAACAGTGGCACGCATTACAGCCACTCCAGAACAACACTCCAGAAGTGAAAACATGGAACTCCCACCCTTTATTAACCTCTTCCATGCCGAAAAGCCTCCGGAACACCACGGAACGGCCCGGAACGGGCACTAAACAAACAATAGTGCCGCAAAAAACACTGGGATGCATTGCAGCCACTCCAGAACAACACTCCAGAAGTAAAAGATGGAACTCCCACCCTTTCATTAACTCCTTTCCAGGCCAAAAGCCTCCGGAACACCTCGGAATGGCCCGGAACGGGCACTAAACAAACAATAGTGCCGCAAAAACACTGGGATGCATTACAGCCACTCCAGAACAACACTCCAGAACTGAAAACACGGAACTCCCACCCTTTTATTAACCCTTTCCAGGCCAAAGCCTCCGGAACACCCGGAATGGCCCGAACGGGCACTAAACAAACAATAGTGCCAAGAAAAACACTGGGATGCATTGCAGCCACTCTAGAACAACACTCCAGAAGTGAAAACATGGAACTCCACACCTTTCATTAACCCGTTCCAGGCCAAAAGCCTCCGGAACACCGCAGAACGGCCCGGAACGGGCACTAAACAAACAATAGTGCCGCAAAAACACTGGGATGCATTACAGCCACTCCAGAACAACATTCCAGAAGTGAAAATACGGAACTCCCACCCTTTCATTAACCCTTCCAGGCCAAAAGCCTCCGGAACACCACGGAATGGCTCGGAACGGGCACTAAACAAACAATAGTGCCGCAAAAACACTGGGATGCATTACAGCCACTCCAGAAAAACACTCCAGAACTGAAAACACGGAACTCCCACCCTTTTATTAACCCTTTCCAGCCAAAAAGCCTCCGGAACACCACGGAACGGCCCGGAACGGGCACTAAACAAACAATAGTGCCGCAAAAAACAGTGGCACGCATTGCAACCACTCCAGAACAACACTCCAGAAGTGAAAACACGGAACTCCCACACTTTTATTAACCCGTTCTAGGCCGAAAATCCTCCGGAACACCCCGGAACGGCCCGGAACGAGTTAATAAAAGTGTGAGAGTCCCATGTTTTCACTTCTGAAATACTGTTCTGGAGGGTCTGTAATACATCCCAGTGATTTCTGTCGTACTATAGTTCATTTAATGCGCATTTCGGGGTGTTCCGGAGGCTTTTTGGCCTGGAAAGGGTTAATAAAAGGGTGGGCGTTCCATGTTTTCACTTCTGGAGTGTTGTTCTGGAGTGGCTGTTTGCATTTGGCTGGTGACCAATGCTCCCTCTAAGCTATGGGGTCCTGTGAGCAAAAATTCTACTTTGTGAGCGCCTGACATTAAAGGTGTTAGCGAGCAATTTGGCTACTGCGTAAACTAGTTTGCTCTGGAGCCATCCTTCCTGAGCTAAGTCAAAATGTGTGAGCCGGAGGCTAAAAAACGGAGCTAGCTCACACTAACCCAGCTTAGAGGGAACACTGCTGGTGACACTGAGGGACAGCAATGCTAGGAATGTTTCTTTTTTGGAGAACTGACATTGTTTTAAGTGCTAGTCTTGCCCATCTCCTTGTACACAAGGTACAGACAAAGCTGATACAGAATCCGACCATTGGTCCATCAAGGTCAGTATCTGTCAGACTCCTGCAGCAATCAGTTCCCAATAGCTTTCATCCAAAGAAGTAAAGTTTATTGAGACAGATGATAGTATGCAGATATCTTATACATCCTGTGTTAGAACTGGCCAAAAGCGTGTGAAACAAACAGTTGTACATAATTCAAGTCCTAGGGCCAACGAGGGCCCAGGTAGAAGCCCACCAAACTAACAGACATTAATTCCCAGGAGAAAAACCACACCAGGCACTGAAGGTCAAGCAGAGATAAGAGAAACAGTGAAGCCACAGCAGAATCGAAAGTGAACATTCCAAGGTCATCTCACCCCCATGGCAGCAGGGCTAGAGAGAGGCCTGCCTGACAGTATCATCTACGCAAAGTGACGTTTCTGAGGGTAGCCGGAGTCACTGCCTCCATTTAGGCTGGGGGAGGGTTGTCCACTTTGGATCGGGAAATTTCTGGAGATTTGGGGGTGGAGTCTGGGAAAGGCGGGGTTTATGGAGAGGAGGAAACTCAGGTAGCCATGCCAGTCTCCTGTAGAACAGCTAGATCCAAGTCTGGTGGCACCTTAGGGACAAATGAGATTTTGTTGGATTGGCCGTGGCTCTCCAGGGTCTCAGGCAGGGTTACCAGCTCTGGGTGGGGATATACCTGGAGGTTTTCGGGGTGGAGCCTGTGGAGGTCAGGCTTTCGGGAGGGGAGAGACTTCAGTGGGGTACAATGCCACAGAGAGTCCACCTTCCAAAGTGGCCATATTTCCCAGGTGAAGTGATCTATGTTGCCTGGAGATCAGTTGTAACAGCGGGAGATCCCCAGCCACTATCTGGAGGTTGGCAACCCTAGTCTCAGGCTGAGGTCATTCCCATCCCCAACTATCTGGTCCTTTTAACTGGAAATGGTAGGGATTGAACCTGGGACCTTCTGCATGACAAGCAGGGGCTCTGCCACTGAGCCACAGCCCCTCCCCTGTCCTCAGCTTCTATTCTCCATCCTAAAACTTGTATCTACTACAAAAATACTACAAGGCTGCACAGTCCTTTCTTCACAAGGTGGCCGATCTTCTTCTGAACCTTCTTACTCTTTGCGGGAATGGGGGGTACAAAACAATATGAATGTACCCTTGCTAATATTTTTTTCCAACCTGATATATACCCAGAGGACTATCATTTTATTCAGATACCTGCATCTTTCCCATTGTTGTGTTAAGGTGGAAATCACTTCTAGAGTGTTGTTCTGGAGTGGCTGCAATGCGTACCACTTTTTTTTGCATCACTATTGTTTGTTTAGTGCCCGTTATGGGCCATTCCGGGGCGTTCTGGAGGCTTTTTGGCCTGGAAAGGGTTAATAAAAGGGTGGGAGTTCCGTGTTTTCACTTCTGGAGTGTTGTTCTGGAGTGGCTGTAATGCGTGCCACTGTTTTTTGCGGCACTATTGTTTGTTTAGTGCCCGTTCCGGGCCGTTCCGGGGTGTTCCGGAGGCTTTTTGGCCTGGAAAGGGTTAATAAAAGTGTGGGAGTTCCATCTTTTCACTTCTGGAGTGTTGTTCTGGAGTGGCTGCAATGCATCCCAGTGTTTTTTGCAGAACTATTGTTTGTTTAGTACCCGTTCCGGGCCGTTCTGTGGTGTTCCGGAGGCTTTTTGGCCTGGAAAGGGTTAATAAAAGGGTGGGAGTTCAGTGTTTTCACTTCTGGAGTGTTGTTCTGGAATGGCTGTAATGCATCCCAGTGTTTTTTGCGGCACTATTGTTTGTTTAGTGCCCGTTCCGGGCCGTTCCGTGGTGTTCCGGAGGCTTTTTGGCCTGGAACGGGTTAATAAAAGGGTGGGAGTTCTGTGTTTTCACTTCTGGAGTGTTGTTCTGGAGTGGCTGAAATGTGTGCCACTGGTTATTGCAGCACTATTGTTTGTTTAGTGCCCGTTCCGGGCTGTTCCAGGCTGTTCCGGAGGATTTTTGGCCTGGAAAAGGTTAATAAAAGGGTGGGAGTTCCGTGTTTTCAGTTCTGGAGTGTTGTTCTGGAGTGGCTGTAATGCATCCCAGTGTTTTTTGCGGCACTATTCTTTGTTTAGTTCCCGTTCCGGGCCGTTCCATGGTGTTCTGGAGGCTTTTTGGCCTGGAACGGGTTAATAAAAGGGTGGGAGTTCCACGTTTTCACTTCTGGAATGTTGTTCCGGAGTGGCTGAAATGCGTACCACTGGTTTTTGCGGCACTATTGTTTGTTTAGTGCCCGTTCCGGGCCGTTCCGGGGTGTTCCGGTGGATTTTTGGCCTGGAAAGGGTTAATAAAAGGGTGGGAGTTCCATGTTTTCAGTTCTGGAGTGTTGTTCTGGAGTGGCTGTAATGCATCCCAGTGTTTTTTCTGGCACTATTCTTTGTTTAGTTCCCGTTCCGGGCCGTTCCGTGGTGTTCCGGAGGCTTTTTGGCCTGGAACGGGTTAATAAAAGGGTGGGAGTTCTGTGTTTTCACTTCTGGAGTGTTGTCCTAGAGTGGCTGCAATGCGTCCCACTGTATTTTGCGGCACTATTGTTTGTTTAGTGCCCGTTCCGGGTCGTTCCGGGTGCTCCGGAGGCTTTTTGTCCTGAAACAGGTTAATAAAAGAGTGGGAGTTCCATGTTTTCACTTCTGGAGTGTTGTTCTGGAGTGGCTGCAATGCGTACTCACTTTTTTTTGCATCACTATTGTTTGTTTAGTGCCCGTTCCGGGCCGTTCCGTGGTGTTCCGGAGGCTTTTTGGCCTGGAACGGGTTAATAAAAGGGTGGGAGTTCTGTGTTTTCACTTCTGGAGTGTTGTTCTGGAGTGGCTGCAATGCATCCCAGTGTTTTTTGCGGCACTATTGTTTGTTTAGTGCCCGTTCCGGGCCGTTCCGTGGTGTTCCAGAGGCTTTTTGGCATGGAACGGGTTAATAAAAGGGTGGGAGTTCCGTGTTTTCACTTCTGGAGTGTTGTTCTGGAGTGGCTGTAATGCATCCCAGTGTTTTTTGCGGCAGTATTGTTTGTTTAGTGCCCGTTCCGGGCCGTTCCGTGGTGTTCCGGAGGCTTTTTGGCCTGGAAAGGGTTAATGAAAGGGTGGGAGTTCTGTGTTTTCAGTTCTGGAGTGTTGTTCTGGAGTGGCTGTAATGCATCCCAGTGTTTTTTGCGGCACTATAGTTTGTTTAGTGACCGTTCCGGGCCGTTCTGGGTTGTTCCGGAGGCTTTTTGGCCTGGAAAGGGTTAATGAAAGGGTGGGAGTTCCGTGTTTTCAGTTCTTGAGTGTTATTCTGGAGTTGTTGTAATGCATGCCACTGGTTTTTGCGGCACTATTGTTTGTTTAGCGCCCATTCCGGGCCGTTTTGGGTGTTCCGGAGGCTTTTTGGCCTGGAAAGGGTTAATAAAAGGGTGGGAGTTCCGTGTTTTCAGTTCTGGAGTGTTGTTCTGGAGTGGCTGTAATGCATCCCAGTGTTTTTTGCGGCACTATTGTTTGTTTAGTGCCCGTTCCGGGCCGTTCCGGGCCGTTCCGGCTTTTACCCTGTCCCGGCTTTATTCACAAACAACACAACAGGGGGGATGGAAGTTTTTACACAGAGGTTAATTTTCTGTTTTTCTGGTTGAAGTGTGGAACTTCCTTATAATGCTTGTTTCTTTTCCTCAGTTACACAGGTGTTAAGTAGTTCACTACACCCTCTGATGATCACACCCTCCTGCACTGTTTCGTGGTTAACTTTTGGCTTTGGTTCTCTGGCCCCTTTTGAGTCCAACTGGCCACCACCAGTTTTCCTGACTCGGCTCAGACCTTTTTCTTAGCCCTCACTAAACCACTTCTCTCAGATCAAGGAGTGATGTCTCACTGGTGTATGACACTATTGTGTTTAGGTTTTTAACCATCTGGTCACTGTCCCCCTTCCTTCTGAAGAACTCAGTAAACCAGGTTCTTCCACAGAGAGCTTCAGTTCTCTGACAGACTTCTTTTCCGCTCTCTGTCTCACACACCAAACTCCTTCGCAGCTTCCCTCAACTGCCCATTCCAAACGGAACCTCTTGTCTGTTATATGCCAATCACTGAGGGTTCCGAGCTAAATGGCCCCCTCCTCACTCTGTCATGTGACTCAGCAGTGTTCTGTGTTTACTCTCTGCTGGTCCCAGATCTTTAAGTCCGTCACACCCATCTGTGGGAGGAAGGGAAGTTCTCTTTTGAGGAAGTATGGTTGTGGAAGTATGGTTGTGTTGTGCACAAGAAACCCAGATCAGGTTCCCTGAGAATGTGCCAGTTCCTCCAGGGCAGGTCTGTGGAAGGCCTGCTACCTCCAACCTGGATCCTATGATGGAATAAATGGTGTGTGTGTCCCCCACCAGAGTCAATATATTATATTTTTATCCCTCTTTTCCTCCAGGGAGCTCAGAGCAGTGGTTCTGGTTCACCGTTCTTCTGTTTTGTCTTCAAAGTGGCTGGCCCAAAGTCACCCTGGGAGCCTTGTGGCAGAGTTGGGGAACCTGGGTCATAGTATGATACTGTAGCCCAGGGGTCCCCAACATGGGGCCCATGGGCGCCATGCTCACCAAGACCTTTCCTGGCATTCACCAAGTGTTTTTAGGGAAAGGGTGGGGCCAGGTAGGGCTTCTGAGTGACCACTGGATATCCGATTGGCTGGGCAGATTAAAATATTGTTTCAGCAGCAGATGCCAGTGCAGCATTGGTTTTATTGTCTTTCACTCCTCTTTTCCGATGTATTTTTTTGAAATTATTCCTCTTTTTCCCTTTGCTTTGGCTTCCTCTGTGCGTGTGGCGCCAGGCACTTGTGGTTGTGCCCATCACCCTGTGTCAAAATCCCAAAGGTGCTCATAAGTTCAAAAAAGTTGGGGACACCTGCTCTAGCCCCAGAACCACACGTGATTCCATTGGAGAAGTGGAAGATCCTCTCCTTTCTCATATTGTTCCAGTGGTCCAGCCACAGTCCCCCCCCCCAGGTTTTAATGCCAAAAATAAATGCAATCTGAGTATTCTCAGAATTCACTGGATTGGCTCCAGACATACATTTTACAGACCATTTCGTCACAGTGGCCTGTGAACTTCCACACAAAGTAGCAACAGATCTCTAGGGGTCTCCATCACCACCACCACCATTATCCCCATCCAGCCTCACCCGATCTCTCTCACAGGGCCAGACAGGTGGCGTCCAGTTACAGCCCACTCCTGCCCCTCTTATGCTAAAAGGGCATGTGTTTGTCTTTTGGTCCAATGGAGTCCTGTCAAATGGCCATACATTCCAGGAGTCATAAAGCCATCTCTCAGCGGGGACCTGCTTTGAATGTGTTTTTACAAAGGGTTGGTACTAACATACTAGAATCAACAGAGCATCGTTGGCTAAACAGAGGCTAGCACAAGGGGAGTTTGATTATTGTCAAGGAACAAACATCTTCAAAAGGAACTAGGAGACACCTTTGCCTTGATTTACCATGACGTTTATTATTACTCATTTCAAAACCCAGGGTTTACATGACAGGAAAAACACAGAGACCAATTCTTGAAGCTAGCTGTTGGAAAGAGAATGGCAAACTGCATGGGGTAAGGCTGGGTAGCCAACCTTCAGGTGGTGCATGGGTATCTGCAGGTGTGAAAAGCAGTGTTCCCTCTAAGCTGATTTAGTGTGAGCTAGCTCACAGTTTTTTAGCCTCCAGCTCACACATCTTGTCATAGCTCAGGAAGGATGGCTCCAGAGCAAACTAATTTCTGCAGTAGCCAAATCACTTGCTCACAGCTGTTGGAAAGGGAATGACATGAAATTGCATGTCAAGTTCACAGACAGAACTTGCACCACAAAAATCATGGATCTATGACTTCATGGCGACAGCCCAAGTTCAGCAGCAAATGACATATCATGTCAACAGGCAGAGCTTGCACCACAGACATCATGGCCCCATGGTTTCACGGAGACAACATGTGGCAGAAACATGGTTCCAAACGATGGATCCTCATAATTTTTGCTTTGAGTCACCCCAACAGAAAGGTGCGTTACAGAAACTAAACATTACGCTATTGTCCAGTTGGGCAGCTTGTAGAGATGTACAGACCCTGAGCAAATAGTAAGGTAAGCATATCGGCAGGGCCGGCCCCAGGTGTCTGGGAGCCCTAGGCAGGCCAGCTTGGGGCACCCACCCCACCAGGGATGCCAACCTCTCGGTGGGGCCTGGAGACTGGGGGGGGGGCTAACCACGCGGGGCGCCCAGGAAAGCGGCGGGTTTTTTTAAACCCCTTCCCTTCCCTCGGAGCCCCGGCTTTCCTGGGTGCTCTGCAGCTGCGAGGTGCCCAGGAAAGCCAGGGAAGAGGCAGGTTTTTTAACCACTGCCCCTTCCCTCCCAGCGCCAGCTTTCAAAGCCAGGGAAGAGGCGGGGTTTTTAACCCTGCCCCTTCCCTCCCAGCGCCGGCTTTCCTGGGCCTCTGCAGCTGCTGCGGTGCACCCAGGAAAGCCAGGGAAGAGGCGGGGAGGCGCAGTTTGGCACCCCTGAGGCCGGTGCACTCTAGGCGAGCCAGCCCTGCATATCAGTTATGTTGCAGTCTTGGCACGATGATGATTTTTAGGGGGTCACCAAATCAGTACAATGTGATCAACAGCAGGATTACATGAATGCATGGGCATGGGTTCTCTGTTATACTTGTGGGGGCACAAGTAGTGGCTTGGGTAGTAGACTGATGGCTAGGCATGCAAGGTGTTGCAGTTGAAAGGATTTTTTAAATATGAACTCAGAAGTAGTAGTGATAAGAACCCCTCCCCAGATAAAAAAATGCTAAATGATACATCTCTGTATTCTTGATGGAGACCCAGATCTGAATCCCCACACTGCCAGGAGTGAGAGAGAACTCTTGGATTTCCTTCAAAGCAGGGGCTCCTCCTTGGTTGATGTGGAGTTTCTGCCTACTTAATCTAGATAATCCCTTGAGTCCTGATGGATTTAAACTTGTTTCAAGCCTGTCTGCATTTGGCAGGTGAGGGTGCAGGGTGGGAGAGAATCACGATTGGCTTATGTGTCCTGACAGTTTAAATGGTCACTTACTTTTTATTTACTGCATTTATACTTTTGTCCATGGTGGCTTGCAACGGTTTCCCCTTCTCCATTTTACCCTCACAGCAATGCTGTGCTGCAGGTTTAGTGGAGGTTGTGTGACTGGCCCCTGGTCACTCAGTGCCCTTCCATGGCAGAGTGAGAATTCAAACCCATGTCTCGCAGATCCTAGTCCAACTCTCTCATTCTTTTATATCTCAGGTTTTCCCCCAATGGGAAGCCAAAGTGCGTCATAATATTCTCTTCTAGCTCATTTTATCCTCACAACAACCCTCTGTGGTAGGTTAAACTGACTTGGGTGAAATGGGGGAGGCATATCTTTGGCTTTTTGCATTAGGGCTGCCGGTGACTGCCTCCCAGAGGAAGAAAGCAGAGCATGCCCTTGAAACAGACAAGAGCTAGAGTTGCCAACCTCTAGGTGTGGCCTGGAGATCTCCCAAAATTACAACTGATCACCAGAAGATAGATAAAGATGGGTAGCTGTGTCAGTCTGTCTGTAGCAGTAGAAAAGAGCAAGAGGCCAGCAGCACCTTAAAGACTTGACAAAATGTGTGGCAGGGCAGGAGCTCATACCTTGCTGCAAATGGTTAGTCTTTAAGGTGCTTCGGGACACTGGATCTCCAGAACAAAGCGACAGACACAAACTGTGTCCCTGGTTGTGTTTTTCCAACCCAGTTTGAAGAAACACACAAAACAGTCCTGTAGAGAAGAAACACTAAAAGAAATGATTAATAAGGGAAGAGCACAGATAAACAAGGTTTTGGGACCCTGGAATACCCACCAGCTCCTCCGAAGTTACATAGAATTTTATACTCGATATGACATAAGCAAGCAAAGCAATTGGTTCCATCAAACTTCGTCACAAATTTCTAATTGGGCTAAAACCTGTGGGTTGGGTCTTCCCAAGTAAAGTTTTTTCCTTATAGCTAAACAATAGGCGCTTCTTTTTCTCAGACTATGAAGCTCTAAAAGTATCTATATTTACAGGGTGCCATTGTTCACCATTTAGCTAAGCTAACTGATATGAGAAACATGTGGAGTTGTAGCTGAGCTGTCGCCATAGAGTCAGATTCGACTGGCTTTCAAGCAAGGGAAACTTGTACTCTCAGTATTAACAAAAGTGACTTTACTGATATTTTCAGAGCGTTTGTGTGTATTGGTCTGCAGTAGAACCCTGGTCTGATCATCCCTTATGTTTCATCGAAGAATTCTCCGGACTTTTTCATCCATGCCCATAGGTCCAGGCACCTTGCCATCTTGGTGGGTTTCGGCATGAAATACTCGTTCAGGTCCTTGAGGATGTCCTCGTATCATAACTCCATCTTTCTTTCCTCCTTGCCCTATCCGGCAAACCTACCTCCTATAAAAAAGCAGGCCTCCTGGATCCTGTTGCTGCCAGAGGGGAGAGAGAACTCCAGCCTGTGCTGAGCAAGACCATCTGCTCAGCCCTAGTCTCCTTGGGGCCTGAGGCACTAAGAAGGCTGGCCTTGATGTGGGGAAGGGAGGAACAACATTTGTAGGCAACTTTCTGACCTGCTGTCTGCCAAGGCCTGGTGGGAGGGACCAGCTACCCAGGTACGGGGGTATATTTCTTGGTCAAGAGCCAGAGATCAGTGTCGAAGGTGGGGACCTTATTGAGGCACAACCGGAGATCATCTTGGTTTCTGTTGAGTTCTGTGGGGGGTTGCTGTAGGGTTGCCAGGACTAGCTTGGGAAATTTCTGGAGAGAGCAGGGTTTGATCCCAGGAGATCTCCAGGCACCACCTGAAGGTTGACAACCCTGTTTTAGTGGCTGACTGACAGTTCTGTTTTTCTACCTGGTTGAAATTGGATGTTTTGTCCATGGAATCTAGTAATACCAGGTTAATTTTTAATGCTCTTAAGGACATAGTTGTTATATGTTAGAAGACTACAGGTAGAAGAAGACTGAAAAAAATCAAAAGGTTTAATAGGCTGGTTCTTGCTTCTCATGGTTACAATGAGTTTTAAAAAGAGGACAATTAATCACACCTGGGAGATGCTTTAGATATATGGTAATTGAATTACTGATTAATTGATTATCTTTTTTTAATTACTTAATTTGTTGAGAAAATAGCTTTGAATTAAGCATATGAAGATGAATTGGTACTGCAGGGGTTATTGTTTATAATAATTCTAACCATGCATTGATATCTGTATCGTATACTAATGCCTTTCATTATTGTGTGGTAAGATTTATTTATAGATTAATTTTGAGTAGCTGATCTCTACTTGGCTTTTCTGGATCGGGTGATTTATTTAACTGCATAGAATTAAGGAACTGATTGGTTGCATGGGTAGAATAGTGGTTCTATGCTGGGATCAAAATTCACAATTTGGCCATACTAGAGCTTATTTTAACAAAACAAAACAAAAAGAGGGAGATGATAATGAACAAGAACCAGGGACCATGGAAGATCTTATGAAAGAAATTCAGGTAAAATTTTTGAAATTCAACAAAACCTTGAAAGAATTTTAGAAGGACATTACAAATAAAACAGAGGAAGTGGAGACAATTATTGAAATAGAATGTCAGGGTATAGAAGAGAGATCCATGTCGTGGATAATCCAGGCTAGCCTGATCTCATCAGATCTCGGAAGCTTGGCAGGGTCAGCCCTGGTTAGTATTTGGATGGGAGACCTCCAAGGAATGCCAGAGTCACTGCACAGAGGCAAGTCACAGCTGACTTTTGCCGTCAGGTCATAGCAGAGCTATGGCAACCCCACAGGGTTTTCAAGGCAAGAGACATTTAGAGGCGGTTTGCCATTGCCTGCTGCTGGACCTCCTTGGTGGTCTCCCATCCAAATCCTAACCAGGGCCAACTCTGCTTAGTTTCTGAGATCCGATGAGACCAGGCTAGCCTGGTGAGGGCAAACAAGCTTAAACACTGGAAATACATTCTCACATGCTTACGAATGAGAAGTCAAAAGGTCTTGTTAGATGGCCTTTGAAATAAGAATTCTCACGTGGCTGAGAAACCTGATAGGCTATTCGAGGAGGATTGTGGATCATTCGCTGCCCATGGGAGAGTCTCATATACTCTTTTTCTTCCTTTTCCCTTTAGCAGGAAATATCTGAGCACCCTGATTTTATTGTATTCTGTACTCAAGTTCTGGTTTTCCAGATTGCCTTGGTATTTCCTCAACATTTTTCTGCCTTTCACATCTGAGCAAATGCAGCTCCTACGAAGTCAAGTCGAAAGGTAGCAGGCCAGGCCCTTCTGCAAAGATCTGAACCTTTTCCTAGGTGCTCAGGCCAGCACTGAAATTCATAACAAATCCAACATGGCATCATGTTTTCCTCGGTTTCTTCCAACAGGTTTCAGGCTTCAGTAGCCAACACACTACGAAATGCCTGCTTTTGGAATGGGGGATCTGCAGAAGACCGGTGCTTGCACACAAGCAAGCGCAGGCAGTTGCCCACCCCCCACATATCCTTGAATGAAGCACGGGGGAAGGGTGAGCCTATGGGATGTCAGCGCGGGAGCGCTGACCTATCAGGAGGGAATGGCCAGCCAAATCTAGAGGCGGCAGCCATTCCCTTGGTCAGTCGGGACGGAGAAGAGCTTCAGGGAGGAGCTGGGGAGCGGAGCATTCGCAGGATCCATGGACGACAGACTTCAGGGACAGGTTTGAAAAGACACGGGGGTTTTTCTCTCCCCCCCACTCCCCCCTGCCATGGTTTCCTGCCTTGAGGGCCCCAGGCCTCTACAGTGTACAGGCAGTGTGACCCCCCCCCGCTCACCTCTTTAGCCGGGTAGGGTAGACGGGGAGAAGGGCCTGCCCATGAAGCGCTCTGTGCTGTGGCGGGCATGTCCGGGGGCGGCGGTTGGGGACTAGCTCCGGGGGGGGAATCTCGGCCCAACGACGCTCTTCACAGGCCCGAGAGGCCCTGGCGGGGGGGGGGACCTTCAGAAGCAAGCTGGCCTCGGAGAAAAGGGAAGGTGGGCCTCGCGTACAATGCCGTGCCTCCGCAGGGCCGCGGCGGTTTTCGACGGGGCTTGGGCCGGTGAGCGGGCGGGCCTCATGCAGTGGATGAGGGGGGCCCTGCGCAGGTCGCCACACCCCCGCAGCTGCCGCTGGCAGTTTACGGCGGGGCCCAGGCACTGGAGCATGCCGGGCCCTGAGGGAAAGGGGAGGATGGCCTTGTGCTGCAGGGCACAGCACCACGCGGGCTAAGGACGGCTCTGGTTTGGCCTAGGGGCTCTGGAGCGCACGGGCCTCGCGCAGCAGGGGGAGGGCCTTAGCGAGGGCAACAGATCTCAGCACGGCCCCCTGGCGAGTTCTGCCCAGGCATGCATGGTGGGGCGGGGGAGGATGGCCCCCATGCACAAGGGCCTCACTTACTCGGAACCCCCCCCCCGATGGTTCTCCGGGGGCACGCTAGGCCCCTTGGGTACCTGAGGAGGAGTGCACCATGTTGGCAGCTGCGCCTCTGGGCCAGTTGCTGGTGCACCGGGTGGCTGGGGCGGTGGAGCTTGACAAGCCTTCCACGAGGCCTAGCCTTAGGGGACACAATTTCCACCTAGGCCTGGATGGAAGGAGCGTTAGGGCTAGTTGGGAAAGGCAGCACAGGGTGCGTGGAGATGAGGGGTGGCAGCCTGGGGCGGTGAGACTGATGCTTTCTTTTCTCTCTCCCTTGACGGGGGCAGTATGCCTCCTAAGAAGGTGTCGCAGAAGAAGGGCGGGCGGGCCAAGGCACCGCCCAAGCGGGTGCCACCGGCCATCTCATCCTCAGAGGATGAGGGTGGCCCCTCCCTTCAAGATCTAGCAGCAAAAATCGCTGCTTTGGAGCAGGCACGGGCAACGAAGCGCAAAAGGGCTGAGGTGGCGACCCAGCCGGCTGCTGTCATGCCCAAGCGTACTAGGGCTGCAGCTCGGAAACAAGAGTTGCGGGCATTGTACGCGCGGCTGGCACAGCTGCACGAGTCGGAGGATGAAGGGGATGACCGGCAAGCACCTGATGTCCAAGGGGAGGCGATGTCGCAGTCTGCAACACCGACCGGTGAGTTGGGGGCATCCCAGGGGGTGGGTGATCCTGGTGAGGGTGGACAAGGCCAGCGAGGTCGAGCTACGACTGCTGCTCCCCCGCAGCCAGGTGGCGGTGGGCTCGAGGTCACACAAGGATTGACCAGGCCCACAACTGCGGGGGAGGTGACTGGCTCTCCGCCAGGTGGACCCGGGATGGCCGGGACGAGTCAGGTGTGGCGGGGGCCGTCACAGCAACAAGAGTTGGGGCAAGCAAGGGAACAGCATCCCTATGGCCGGGCGCAGGGAGCAGGGGGCCACGTTCCCTCGTGGAGCGGGGCACCTTCTCACAAGGCAATGGTGGGGGAGGGAGCAGTAGCCGGGGGCGGAGGCCAGCCCCCCTCATGGGGGGGGCCTCCCATAACCCAGCGGCAGACCTCCCGCACGTGTATATGGAGCGTTCTCTCCCGTTGGGTGATCACTTGCTTCAGGCCACGAAAGCCAAGATTTGGCGAGGTGAGTATGTTGAGATGTTCACGTTGCTGTTCAGGGATGTAGAGGTGAAGGCCAGTGTCAGGGATGATCCCAGGGAGCTAGAGAAGATTAGGCGGATGCAGGTGGACAAGAACTTTGACAACTGGCTATCGGCATACACCGTCTATATGGGGGTGGTTTTGCAGGCCTACTCGGATCGGGGGTCGGCGCTGGTGAAGTATCAGGACCTGATACACCGCGCCTATAAGGAATACAATGGGGTGGCCTGGCTGCGCTATGACGAATTATTCCGGGCACGGGCGGCTCTCGATCCAACCCTGCCATGGGACCGGGAGCATCAGCAGCTGTGGTCCCAATGCATGGGGCCAGCCAGGGCCATTGCCGGCAGGTATGCTGATAGTGGACACATGGTAGCCCGCTCGCAGGTGGAATCGGGACGAGGAAGTGGTAACAAACAGTGGGTTCAACCCCGCCTCGTCTGTTGGGATTTCAATGCCTCGGGGTGCCAGCGGAGGCAATGTAAGTATAGACACACCTGCAGCGCTTGTGGGGGCTTTCACTCTGCATCAGCCTGTCGGAGGGGCAACGGGGGGCGGGCTGGACCTGCAAGTGGGGGGAGTGCCAAGAGGCCACAGGACGGGGCCGTCGGTAAGGGCACACAGTCCAATTAGGCTGGCGGTCTTACGGGACTGGCTGCGGGGGTATCCCCGCAGGAATGAAGCGGCATACCTAGAGGAAGGGTTCCAGGATGGTTTCTGTATTCCTTTTAATGGCAAACGGACGCATTTCATGGCTAGGAATTTGAAATCGGTGGTGGGTTTGGAAACTGTTGTACGGCAAAAGATTCGGAAGGAGGTGCAGGAAGGCCGGGTGGCAGGCCCCTTTGCTGAGCTGCCTATGCCCACGCTCCGCATTTCCCCCTTGGGGAGGAAATTAATCTTACCCACGGGGGAGGTCTGTCAATGCGGGGATCCCGGGGGAACTTGCCAAAGTGCACTATGCGTCCTTTGACAGTGCTGTGCGAATGATAGCCAGCAGGGGGGAAGGGGCACTCCTGGGAAAATGCGACATCAAATCAGCGTTCCGCCTTCTGCCAATCCACCCAAGGGATTTTGACCTGTTGGGCTTTAGTTTCGATGGCTATTACTACTACGATGTGGCCCTGCCCATGGGCTGTGCCATTTCTTGCTCGGCCTTTGAGACGTTCAGCTCATTCTTGGAATGGGCGGTGCAGCAAAGGATGGGGGCTGAAGGTGTTACGCACTACCTGGATGATTTTCTGTTTGTAGGGGGGGCAGGGACTAATTCATGTCAGAGGTACATGGATATTTTTCAGGACATGGCGGCGGAGTTAGGAGTACCGTTGGCACACGAAAAAACTGAGGGGCCAGTCACCTGTCTGACCTATCTGGGAATTTTGATCGACACCAAGAAACAGCTCTGTGCCCTGCCTATGGATAAGGTGTTGAGGCTGGTAAACTTACTGGAACAAGCCTGCTCTCGAAAAAGTCTAACCTTACGGGAGTGGCAAACACTGCTGGGCCACCTGAATTTTGCATGCCGGTTAATAGCCCCCGGACGGGCCTTTGTCCGACGGATTTGTGACTCGCTGAAGGGAGTCTCTCTCCCTCACCACCGGGTGCGAGTCTCAGGTGGGATTAAGGCGGACATGTACATGTGGCGGGACTTTCTTAAGGGATTTAATGGGGTGTCCTTCTGGCGCAGCTCCATGCTCTTGGAAGCAGCGTTGCAGATCTCATCGGACGCCTCTGGCAGCATGGGGTTTGGGGTATTTTTTCAGGGTAGCTGGTTTGCCCACCGCTGGCCCAGGGGCTGGGCCGAGACGGGCATTACACGGGATCTCACCTTTTTAGAATTCTTTCCCATGGTGGTAGCAGTGCACTTGTGGCACGACCAGTTAAAGGACAAGGTAGTGAAGTTTTGGTGTGACAACCTGGCAGTGGTGCAGGTTGTCAATAACCTGACAGCGAAATCCCCCATGGTTATGAGGCTGGTACGGGCATTTGTGCTACGGTGCTTGCAATATAATATCCTGTTTGTGGCAGAGCACATTCCGGGGATACACAACAACATCGCTGATGCGCTGTCTCGTTTTCAGGAAGTAAGGTTCCGGGAGCTGGCCCCCAGGGCAAATCGGGAGTCGGAGCCCATGCCAGTGGCCTTGTGGAACCTTGGCAATATGAGGTCGAGAGGGCAGTTGAGGCATCATTAGCACCAGGTACGAGTACGGCATACAAGGGGCACCTGGAGATCTTCCGCAGGTTCCAGATGGATGCGGGGCACCAGCAGCTCTGGCCAGTGCCGATTGAACACCTGCTTCAGTTCGCAGTTGCCTTGAAGGCGAGGGGCCTGGCGGTCAGCACCATTAAAGGGTACATGGCTGCAGTAGCGTTCCAGGCAAAGGCACGGGGGTTTGTGGATCCAACAAGGGATTTCAGGCTGCGCCGCATGATGGAGGGATGGCTTAGGGAGGCTCCGCCGGTCCCTGATACAAGGAAACCGTTTACCCTAGTTATTATCAGGAGATTGATCGGCCTCTTTCCAGGCATATGCTCCTCGCTATGGGAAGCAGTTTTGTTTCGGGTGGCCACCCTGGTGGCATTCTTTGGGGCATTTCGGATAAGTGAGCTGCTAGTCAGGTCCCGGTGGGACGGTAGGAACAGGGCCTTGCTCGTAACAGATGTGAGCAGAGGAGGGGCTGAAGTGTCACTTAGAGTACGAAGGTCTAAGACGGACCAGATGGGTGTGGGGCAGCTCATTACTCTCCACAGGAACCCGGAGACGGCGTTGTGCCCGGTACAGGGGATGGTGCAATGGATGGCGTTGGTGGGGCAACGGACGGGGCCACTTTTTCAGCATGAAAGTGGACTACCCTTGACCCAATATCAATTTTGGTCTGTGCTGCGCCGGGCTCTGGAGCAGGCGGGCCTAGCTGGGGGTCACTTTGGTACCCACTCCTTTCGCATTGGGGCAGCCTCAACTGCTATGGAACTGGGACTGGGCCCGTCCGAGATCCAGCGCTTGGGGCGTTGGCGCTCCCAGGCTTACAAGGGATACGTACGCAGGCGCTGATGCCTAATGGTGTGTCTCATTGCAGGGCATGGCGCAAGGACTCGGAACATCGGCATTTTGATTTGCGGGCACTCCATCATATATTGGGCGGGCAGGAGGGCTGGCTGCTCTCGCATGGGTTCCCAACTGGGTATTGGGGACAGAGCCTCTGTGGAATGGCTGGGGATGAGGGGGATGCGGTAGGGCCAGCTGCTCCCCCTTATGCATAGTCGCAGGGCGACGACGGTGCCCCCACGAGTCGTGATTGTGCACCTGGGCGAGAATGACCTGGGCTCCAGGTCAATGGTTTCTCTGTTGGCAGAGATGTTGAGGGACTTGGAGACTCTCGAGCAATGGTTTCCTGACACCATATGGGTATGGTCTAATATGTTGCCACGGAGAGTCTGGCGGGAGGTCCTTAATCCGCATAGGGTGGACAAGGCTCGGCGGTGGATGAACAATGTTGTTGGGAGAGCGGTGGCGGCTAGGGGCGGGTCAATGATTCCGCACCCAGGTATTAGGTTCCAGGGCTCACATCTCTTTCGGCCGGACGGAGTTCACCTATCCACCACAGGTATAGATATTTTCTTAACTGATCTGCAGAAGGGTCTGACGGACTTGGTGACTTCTGGTTGGCGGGAGGGGTGTTAAGCCAAGGCTAACCCCCTCTGTGGCGGGAAAAGCACGGGTTGAGGGGGTGGATTGGAAATGGCAAGCACCCTGAGTGATCAGTGATGGGGGGGGGTCCTCGAACTTGGCACCTAAGGGCTTGGCAGTCCGGGAGCCTCAGAGGGGTGCCCACCCCCCGAGGGGGTGGGGGAGCACATTGCGAGCCTTAAGGCTTAGCAGTCATGGCGAGGATGTGCTCCTCTGTCCCCTCTTGGCATCTTGAGTGCAAGCTGGGAGAGGTTGGGGTCCAGAAGGATTCTGGACCTGGCTCTGAGCTAGGGTGGCTTTGCCCTGTTAGGAGACCTGCCACGCAGGCACAATCCAACCCGTGCTTTATTGGAATAATGATGCAGATCATCTTGTATGTAAATAAAGTCCCAGTTATAACCCATAAGTGTGTTGTGTTTCATTCGAGGGGTGGGTGGGCAAATGCCTAGCCAGTGGGGAATACGGGAAGCTAAAGGACTGTCCCCTGTTTGAAAGCAATTTTGTGCAGGTGAGAGAGAGGGGACTGGAGCTGGGAGAAAAACTCAAGAATCCTTGTACCTGGACAGGGCTGATGCGGTGGTTACACTGAGCAAAGCGGCCACGTGGCAGCAGAGCCAATTTGGGGATCATAAAAACATAAGAAGAGCCTTTCTGGATCAAACCCGCAGTCCACCAAGTCCAGCATCCTATTTAACACAGTGGCCAGCCGGTTGCCCGGAAGGGGCTGAACACATGGGACATTGATGCCCTCATGCTGCCTCCTAGCACTGGTATCCAGAGGTTTACTGCCTTTGTATACAGATCCGTTGAAAAGGGGGCAAGCTGTCATAGAAATTGTGCTATTTTTGACAAATGGGGGATGATTTCAGTTCTCCAGTGGTTCTACTTGGGACATTCCTCACGTCTGGGATAAGCTCCGCCCTCTTTCCTCAGGGTCGGCTCCGAACTTTGATCCAGGCAGAGAGGGGCTTATCCCCTTGGAGGCGAACCAGTTCCTTTGCCGACCCTGCTTCAGCAGGACGTGCTCCGGAGGTGCGGAGTCGCGCCTATTGAAAGAAGAAACGAAACTACAGGAAAGATTTACAGCCTGACGAGGCTGGATTTGATTGATGACGGGCTTTGTCTAGGGAGTGCTGACGCTTCCTTAGCCCTACGGCATTCTCTCCTCTGCCGGTCTTACCCGTCCCTGGGGCGGAGGACCTGCTCCTAATACAGAGAGTGCAGAGGGAGAGAGAGAGAGAGAGAGAGACGAAAGAAACGGCGTGTGTGTGCGTGCACACACAGTCTTCTACCTTCCCGCCTGAATCGCAAACCATACGGCATTCTCTCCTCTGCCGGTCTGACCCGTCCCTGGGGCGGAGGACCTACTCCCATTACAGAGAGTGCAGAGGGGGAGAGAGAGAGAGAGAGAGAGAGAGACAAAACTTCTACCTTCCCGCCTGAATCGCGGTAAGCAGAAGCAAGCAGACAGTTTCTACCCTCCCCAGTATTCCTGGAAGAGGCTGAGACATTGCCTAAGGAATGCAGAGGTCCGTTCCTTATAACCCCGGGAAGCAGAACCCTCCGTGGAGTTTTTTTCTTCCTCAAAACCCCCATGAGCGTAAGCGGGGGGGGGGAGTGTTTTCCAAGCCTTATTCCGTCCCAAGGCGGGAAATATTGGCGGGAAATGCTGGGAGCAGCCATTTTAGGCCCCCAAATAGATGGGCCTATCGTGCATGGTCAGCACTCCCCATGGACCCGGATGAGTCTTCTCATGGCAGGGGCGATAGAGAGGCTAGACCAACCTGTGGGGAACTAAACAGTTAAAAACTGCCTCTGAAGCCTTTGAGGCTATTCCAGGGGAATGAACCCCAGAATCTCACTCGGTGTGTGGGGGGGTTCTTCATTATTTTTCATGGATCTGTTCCCAGATTCATTTACACCCCGCAGGTTCTGGTTATGGCTGAGAGGGCATCCCAAGTCTGGGGCTGTTCCTCTGAGGACAAAGCACAGATGGGCCATCCATCTCTCAGATCTGCCAATACTTTAGGATACCCCGGTCTGGAACCCAGGGAGTCCTTTTTTCAGCTGTTATGCAAAATTGGTTCAGAGGACAGGAGACCATTCATGGCTCCACACCACATCATTCCTTAGTGGAAAGAGGTAGATGTCGGTTGTAGACCCTCAAGAGGAACAGAGACAGGGTGACCAGTGTGCCTAGGCCACCTGTAAGATCAAACATAGCAGACATAAGTCTAGAGAACAAAGTTCCCTTCTGGGGCATGTGGACTCTGAACCAGATTCTACCACCTCCTCTTCTGGTAAAGAAGAAGAAAGGGATTTTTCAGCGGGAGAGGATGAGATGATTGTGCCTTTGGTGCAATCTAGACTCTTTCCGCAAGACTTATAACACCGTCTCTTGCCTAAAGTATTAAGGACCCTAGATCTTCATCTAGACCTCAGGAGGAGACGGTACAGGAGCCAGACTTCAAAACGGGGCTGAAAAATTATGCCTAAGGTCTCAGTTTCACTAAGCCCCAGCCTGGACACCCAGGGTGGGGCTGGTCTCGTCGGATCTCGGGGGCTGAGCAGGGTCAGCCCTGGTTGATACTCGGGTGGGAGACCACCGAGGAAGTCTGGTGCCCCCTATTAAACAGGGTTGCCTTTCCCCGCTCCTTTCTACATTATTATGAAGGCGGACTGGGAACAACCGGCTACACCCAAGGCTCATCACCACGTGCTCTCGAGATTCTATTCTCTAATGCCAGAAGTAGTTGGTCCCGTGACCAGGTTATAATCCAGCTCGGTGTTTCCACCGGATGCTGATGGGATGCCTAAAGATCATACAGATAGAAGGGGTGCATTAGCCTATAAAGCTAAGAAACCTCCTCTTCCGCTATCAAGGCCTATACTGCTGGCTTTCTCTTGGCCAGGGCTGCGTATGACTGGGCAGAAAAATTGGCTTCGGCAGATAGCTCTGACAATTGCCTTCACGGCAGAGGCCACTCTGGTTGCCATGCAGCTGTTAGCAAGAGCATTAGCAGGCAGTGTGACAGCAAGTCGAAACAATTGCTCCGTCACTGGGACGTGATCTCATCTGCACAGGCGAAAATGGCAGTGGTCCCTTTCAGAGGTACTAACCTGTTCGGAGACGGTCCGGATAGGTACTTAGTGGAAGATAAGGATAGGTCCTCCCCTCCAAAAGCAGGGGCAACAGACAGAGAGAACGTTTTTCAGCCTTTTCGCGATCAGTAAAGAGGACAAAAACCCTCATTTACAAGATCGTTCTAAGAAAAATGGCAATCTTGATATCAAGGGGGGAAGTCCTTACCTCCCATGAAGAATGAACGAAAAACTGCCAAAGGCTCCAAGAAAGAATCTTCGGCATGACTATATGGCCTTCCCGGGAAACGGTAGATAGAGAGAAGGATACAGGCATTCTCTCAAGCGTGACATACAACAATCCCAGATCAATGGGCATTAGAGACAGTGTCCCATGGGTACAAACTAGTTCCATTCCCTATCAAAGGTACATCGGAATGCCTAAGTACAGAAACCGGTTCATTCACCTCCTTATTAAGGAGGCGATACTTCACCTCCTGGACATAGGGGCGATAGAGTAAGTACCTGCGTCCCAACAGGGACAGGGCGTTTAATCTATATTCTTCGTGGTTCCAAGGGAAAACGGGTCCACGAGAAACAATTTAGATCTGAAATGGCTAAACAAACATATTGATCCAGGAAGGAGATTTTCTGACATCTTTGGATTTGTCAGAAATTTACCTCCATATACCATTCACAATTCACACCGGAAGTTTCTACGATTCAGTTATGCAAATCTTCACTTCCAGTACAAAGTTCTTCCCTTTGGCTGCTAGTCTTCTCCCAGGGTCTTTACAAAGGTGCTGGTGACCTTGGTAGCACATTTGAGGTTGAAAGGGGTGAGTCTTTCTTCCATGCCTGGACGGCGTCTTAATCAAGGCCCCCCTAGAGGTGGAATGCTCACGGGCCCTAAACCTGACTACGCAGACATTAGAAGCCCACGGCTTCATTGTGAATCTGGAGAAAAGTCACGTGCTACCCACTCAGAGATTGTCCCACCTGGGGGTGGAGATAGACACGAAGCTAGACAGGGCGTTCCTGTCCCAGCAAAAGGAAACTGACGACCAAATCTCTGATGGACCAGGTTCTTCAGAATTCAGAGACAAAGCTAATGACTTTGGTCAAACTGCTAGGAATGCTCGCCTCCTGTCAGGAGGTAGTACAGTGGGCTCGTTTCCATGTCAGGCCCTCTGCAATGGTTGTTACTGCCACACCAAGGGGTGTTAATACTCAAGAGAGTAAACGGATCAGTTTTTCTCCACCGGTTCGGAATATGATGGCCTGGTGGCAAAACCCACCGAGATTCAACCTCGGAGTTACCCTCCGAGACCCCACATGATCAGTAATGATGACAGATGCCAGTCTGTCAGGATGGGGACCGTATTCGAGAGGCCAGATGAACCAGGGAGAATGGTCGGTTGCAGAGACGACAGAAAGCATCGATTTGCTGGGACTGAGGGTGATCCACCTCAGACGTCTGTATCTTGCAGATATACTGTCAGGACCCCATGTTCCAGTACAAACGGACAACGCTACAGCAAAAGCGTATGTGAATCGCCAAGGAGGGACCAAGGTTCGCTCCCTTCATGCGGCAGCATCCCTGATTGCTGACCCAGCTGAGCTCTGAGAAGGAGCAAGGTGCTTGAGCTGCCAGAGGGGTGAGTGGTATTTTTATTTATTTACTTTCAGCTGAGGTGCTTTAGCTGAAAAGGTACTGTGTCAGGGACTGTATTTGGGAGTGTGTGGGTGAGTTGTAACAGACTCCTGACTGCTGGAGTTAGGGTGTGAAAGGGTCATTGTTTGCCTGTAATTTAAGTGCTTGGGTGAGATTGAATAGCAGACTCCTGGCTGCTGGAGTTGGAGTGTGAAAGGGGCTTTGTTTGACCGTCATTAAGTGCCTTGGGTGATTTTGAGTAGCTGCTGGCCACACCCTCTCCTGGGAGACAATTCCATTTAAGGCAGGAAGTTTGCAAGAGGCACGAGCCTCTGGCACGAGCCGAAGGGCACGAGCCGAAGGGCGAGAGCAAAAGGGCGAGGCTCTTTGCCTGTGGCTCTTGGCCTAGGGGCTCTGTAAGAAGCCCAGGAAGAGCCAGGAAGCCAGGACCTTGGCTCCTTGGTAAGGTAAGGTAAGTAGACTCCTACAACAGGAGCCATATAAATACAAAGGGTTTTAAAAGGGGGGTTATAGAAAAGTATTTGTTTAAAAACAATTATGAAGCCAGAATGCCAGCAGGGGGTTGGGGGCTATCCAGTGTTTTGCATGGAGTGTCACATGTATGACTATCTGCCCACTGGTCAGAAGTCTTGGGTGTGTGCTCGGTGCAAGGAGCTCCTGGTTCTCAGGGAGCGAGTTTGCTCCCTTGAGGCCAAGGTGGCTGACCTGGAGAAGCAGGGACAGTCAGTTAGGTGCACGGGGAAGACTCTCGGGGACTTGTTAGATATGTCCCACTCTGGATCTGGCAGCCCGGCTGCTGCCAGGGAGCATGAGGGTCAAGGGGAAAAGGGGCACCATGCTGAGGATAAGGGGAATGTGCCCTCAGAAGGGACCTCTTCTTCAGCTGGTGAACGGGTATCCTTTCGTACCAAGGAACCGTCCCTGGGAAGGGTGGGAGGGGGGCTCTTGGTAGTTGGTGATTCGATCCTTAGGCAGGTAGACAGCTGGGTGGCGAACCCGCGTACTGACCGTATGGTGACTTGCCTGCCTGGTGCGAAGGTAGCGGACATTACGCGTGTTTTAGATAGGCTGGTAGATAGTGCTGGGGAGGAGCCAGTGGTCGTGGTGCACGTCGGCACCAACGATGTGGGGAAATGCAGTCGTGAGGTCCTGGAGGAGAAATTTAGGCTGCTGGGCAGGAAACTCAAGGCCAGGACCTCCAAGGTAGCCTTCTCGGAAGTGCTACCTGTTCCACGCGCAGGGCTGGAGAGACAGGCACAGATCAGGAGTCTCAATGCGTGGATGAGACGGTGGTGTAGGGGGAAGGGTTCAAGTTTGTTAGGCACTGGGATGCTTTTTGGGACAAGAGGGAGCTGTACAAAAGGGACGGTCTCCACTTGTCCCGAGAAGGAACCAGGCTGCTGGCGCTCAAAATCAAAAAGGTGGCAGAGCAGTTTTTAAACTGAATAATGGGGGAAAGCCGACAGGAGATGAAAAGTCTCTGGTTCGGGATGGCTCATCTCAAAGAGATGAAGGGGTAGCTATTACTTTTGTACAAGGAAATGGATTACAATTGTCCACTGAGACTGTGGCTAATGATAGGAACTGCCTGGCAAGGTCTCGAGGCAGCAAGAGGAAGGCTGTGGGCTTAACAAACGTGGGAAACTATAAATGTTTATACACAAATGCTAGAAGTCTCCGAGGTAAAATCGGGGAGTTGGAATGCTTGGTGTTGGGGGGGAAATAGACATTGTGGGTATTTCAGAAACTTGGTGGGATGAGGAAAATCAGTGGGATACGGTGATTCCTGGTTATATATTATATCGGAAGGATAGGGGGAAAGGGTTGGAGGTGGGGTGGCTCTGTATGTCAGAGAGGGTATACCATCCAGTAAGATTGAGAGGGTAAGAGAATTGGATTCCCTTCTGGAAATGCTATGGGTTGAAATAGTGGGTCCAAAAGGAGGCTTAACAGTGGGAGTTTGTTATCGCCCACCAGATCAAAGGATAGAGGAGGATTATAAAATGATGAATGAATTAAAGATAGTGGCTAGACGAAATAACTGTGTTGTAATAGGTGACTTTAACTACCCACACATTGATTGGGTCAATATGAGTTCTAGTCTGGAAAAAGAGATTGCGTTCTTAGACACTCTCAATGACTGTGCTGTGGAACAGATGGTCACAGATCCTACCAGGGGAGAGGCGATCCTGGATTTGGTCCTAAGTAACACCCAAGACCTGGTGAGAGATGTAAAAGTGACTGCACCACTTGGAAACAGTGACCATAATGTCATTGAGTTTAACATTTGTACAGATAGGGAGTGGCCCAAAAAGACTGACGCAACCACTTTTAACTTTAAAAGGGGTAACTTCTCTGGTATGAGGGGACATGTGAGGAAGAAATTGAAAGGAAGAGTGGAGAAGGTCAAAACCATTGGGGAAGCTTGGAGACTATTTAAAAAGACAATCCTAGAAGCTCAGAAAAAATATATACCGCAGGTTAGGAAAGGTACAAATAGGTATAGAAAAAAGCCTGCATGGTTAACAAATAAAGTAATGGAAGCTGTAAAAGGTAAGAAGGATTCCTTTAAGCGGTGGAAAGCTAGTCTTAGTGAGGTTGATAAAAGGGAACACAGACTATGGCAAATAAAATGCAAGTCTGTGATCAGGCAAGCAAAAAGGGAATATGAGGAGCATATCGCAAAAAACATAAAGACCAACAATAAAACTTTCTTCAAATACATTAGAAGTAGGAAGCCAGCCAGGGAGGCAGTGGGGCCCTTGGATGACCAAGGGGTAAAAGGAGTAGTGAAGGATGATAGGGAAATGGCTGAGAAGCTGAATGCATTTTTTGCCTCTGTCTTCACTGTGGAAGAGGAGAAGTGTTTGCCCACTCCAGAAGCACTGATTTCGGGAGGGGGTTTGAAAGACCTGAATCAGATTGCGGTGACAAGAGAGGAAGTCCTCCGACTGATGGACAATTTAAAAACTAATAAATCACCAGGCCCGGATGGCATTCATCCAAGAGTTCTGAAAGAACTCAAATGTGAACTTGTGGATCTCCTGACAAAAATATGTAATCTTTCTTTAAAATCTGCCTCCATTCCTGATGACTGGAAGGTAGCTAATGTCACTCCCATCTTTAAAAAGGGCTCCAGGGGAGATCCAGGAAATTACAGGCCAGTCAGTCTGACATCGATACCGGGTAAGTTGGTGGAAACTGTTATTAAGGAAAGAATTAGTAGGCACATTGATGAACAAAAACTATTGAGGCAGACTCAGCATGGGTTCTGTAAGGGAAGATCTTGTCTCACTAACCTGTTAGTGTTTTTTGAGGGAGTGAACAAACATGTGGACAAGAGGGACCCAATAGATATTATTTACCTTGACTTCCGGAAAGCTTTTGATACAGTTCCTCATCAAAGGCTCCTAAGTAAGCTCAATAGTCATGGGATAAAAGGACAAGTCCTCTTGTGGATCAAAAACTGGCTTATAAATAGGAAACAGAGAGTGAGTATAAATGGGAAACTCTCTCAGTGGAGGGTGGTAAGCAGTGGGGTACCACAGGGATCAGTACTCGGTCCCATGCTTTTTAACTTGTTTATTAACAATTTGGAATTGGGAGTAAGCAGTGATGTGGCTAAATTTGCAGATGACACGAAGTTGTTCAGGGTGGTGAAAACCAGGGAGGATTGTGAGGCACTCCAAAGGGATCTGTTGAGGATGGGTGAGTGGGCGTCAACGTGGCAAATGGGGTTCAATGTGGCCAAGTGCAAAGTGATGCACATTGGAGCCAAAAATCCTAAATATAAATACACGTTGATGGGGTCTGATCTGGCAGAGACTGACCAAGAGAGAGATCTTGGAGTCGTAGTGGATAACTCAATGAAAATGTCTACACAATGTGTAGCTGCAATAAAGAAGGCCAACGCTATGCTGGGGATTATTAGGAAGGGAATTGATAACAAATCAGCCAGTATCATCATGCCCCTGTATAAATCATTGGTGCGACCTCATTTGGAATACTGTGTACAGTTCTGGTCACCACATCTCAAAAAGGATATTATAGCATTGGAAAAAGTGCAGAGAAGGGCAACTAGAATGATAAAAGGGTTGGAACACCTTCCCTATGAAGAAAGGTTAAAATGCTTGGGGCTCTTTAGCTTGGAGAAACGACGGCTGAGGGGTGACATGATCGAGGTTTATAAGATTATGAATGGGATTGAGCAGGTTGAGAAAGAAGTACTTTTCTCCCTTTCTCACAATACAAGAACTCGTGGGCACTCTATGAAATTGCTGAGCAGTCGGGTTAGAACAGATAAAAGGAAATACTTCTTCACCCAAAGAGTGATTAACATATGGAATTCACTGCCACAGGAGGTCGTGGCAGCTGCAAGCATGGACAGTTTCAAGAGGAAATTAGATAAACATATGGAGCAGAAGTCCACCAGTGGCTATTAGCCACAGGGTATAGAATGAGAACTCTCAGTCTGGGGCAGGTGATGCACTCTATTCTTGGTGCTGGAGGGGGCAGCAGTGGGAGGGCTTCTGGTGCCCTGGCCCCACTGCTGGACCTCCTGATGGCACCTGGTATATTTTGGCCGCTGTGTGGCAGAGTGTTGGACTGGATGGGCCATTGGCCTGATTCAACATTGGCTTCTCTTATGTTCTTATGTTCTTATGTTCTTATGTTCTTATGATAATGATGAGGGCAGAGAAACAAACACGGAAGTCTTTGAACAGATCTGCTACAAGTTCGGAAGAATGGTCATGGGTCTGTTTGCCACAGAACTGAATCGTCAGGTTCCAGAGTTCGTATCTCGTCAACGAAATGCCCTGGCAAATGGAATAGATGCTCTAAATTATGCATGGCCTCCCCTTTACGCCTTTCCTTCCCTACCAATCAGGGCAGAAGTAGTATTGATTGCCCCTTTTTCTGGCCACGTCAAACCTGGTTTCAGGAACTGCAGTCTGTCAATAACAAAACCATGGCACCTGCCTCGTTGGGTGGACCTACTTACGCAGGGCCCAACAAGGCACCCATGGCCGGTACTTCTTCGGCAGGCAGCCTGGAGATTGAGCAGTAAATGTTAGAGGGACCAGGGTATCGAGATAAGGTGATTGGTACCATGTTGGCAGCCAGAAAGGTCTCTACCAACAAACCCTACGATCACACCTGGAAGGGCTCGGTAATTCAGTCTTAGAGCTTGGACTGGGAACACGACCCGGGTAAGGCTTCAGGGAGAGTAGTCCTGGTTTTCCTACCAGATGGGCTCGGTAAAGGCCTAAGCACTAGCACGCTCAGTAGACAAGTATCCGCCATATTGGCCATCCAAAGTGCCAAACATGGAAGGTCTCTGATTAGGCATATTCATATTAAGAGTTTTTTTAAAAAAGGGGCGATGTCCATTAATCCTCCACAGGTTCACAGGATTCCCACCTGGACTCTTAACGTGGGGTTTAGGGCCTTATGTGTATATCCATTTGAGCCTTTGGCTGAGTGTCCTCTGAAGGACCTAACCTTCAAGACTCCCTTTCTGGTAGGCATAGCCTCAGCTAGGAGGGTTTCAAAAATTGAGGGCCTTGTCTATTAACAAGGAGCTCGGTATTTTCCACCAGGACAAAGTAGTCCTTCGCTTAGACCCAGCATGTATTCCAAAGGTGAATCCGGTTTTTTCATAGGTCAGAAGAGATTGTTCTTCCCTCTTTTTGTCCCAATCCTAAACATGAAAAAGAAAGGGAATGGCATTGTTTAGATGTTCGGAGGGCCCTTAGTTTCTATACTGACAGAACTAAAGGGTGGAGACAATCGGAGACACTTTTTGTATCATTCAGAAAGTCCTCATTGGGGACACAAGTTTCCACTTACACGCTGAGTAGGTGGATTAAGGGGTGCATTATCTTAGCCTATAAAACTAAAGGGTTAGAGGTCCCGGCCGGGATCGTTGCACACTCCCTTCGGGGGACGGCTACCGCGGTAGCGTATCGTTCTTTTCCCTCATTAGAAACCATATGCCGAACAGCGACATGGCAGTCGGTCCATTCTTTTACTACACATTATAGAGTGGACACACTAGCTTCAGCGGAAGCGGCATTTGGTCGCAGGGTGCTTCAACACACTCTGTAAAGCTGGGAATGCAAGCCCACCCGGTAACATAGCTTTTGTACGTCCCAGACGTGAGGAATGTCCCACGTAGAACCACTGGAGAATGGAAGGTTTCTTTCACTTACCGTGAATCTTCCTTTCTCTGTGGTTCTGAAGTGGGACATTCCTGCCCACCCGTTTTTAGGGTGATTCCCCTCTTTACAGAGTTGATACGGGGGGCAGTGGCTTCGAGAGACCACGCTGTTACTGTTATGTTTTGTGGGCTAATATCCTTGCCCTATTGTAGTGTTTGGGCAGTTGGTACCCTCCTTTGTTGGGGGGGGGAATGTTGTGTTTTCTTCTAGTTCCTTTCCGGCGGGGAGGATAATCGGGCTTGAGAAGGACTGGTTCGCCTCCAAGGGGATAAGCCCCTCCCTGCCTGGATCAAAGTTCGGAGCCGACCCTGAGGAAAGAGGGCGGAGCTTATCCCAGACGTGAGGAATGTCCCACTTCAGAACCACAGAGAAAGGAAGATTCACGGTAAGTGAAAGAAACCTTCCATTCTCTGCCTCAGGTGCTGAGAGGTTTCAGGCCAGGACCCACTGTTGCTAGATCCTCTTTCCTCTGGAACCCAGAAGTCCTGGTCCAAAATTATTCTGTTTTATCCTTTCTCGTTCCATACAAGGGAAGACATAGTCCTTCTCTAGAAGATACTCAGGCTGATAGCCACTGTGGTTGGATTAGGAGTGGACAAGACCCCATTCAGTCCCAAAGCTTCCCAGGGGTCCTTGATCCAATCACATAAGAATGGGGTGGGGAAAATGTATGAGATGTTCTCCCTGGCTTCTGGTCCTTCAGCACCTTCCTAATGTCCTGATCTGGACCTACTCCCTGTAATTGATTTTAAGTTCTGCATCCTGCAGCCGACCAAAGGCGCACAGATGGGTGGCTAATACATTCCCAAATCAAGAATCTTAACGCATGAAGACCCAAGAGAAAATATCGTTGCCTAATTATTTTTAAATCATTTTAAAAGTGAAAAACACATCTTGGTGGGCCTGGGCAGAAGAAGAGAATCTGTCTGAACGAAAGCATATCCTCTCTTAGGTGATGGGGCAGGTGTAGCTCATTACACGGGCCCAAGTCATAGGGCCTGGGGAGCCCACCCCTTCTAACAGTCTAGCATGGCCTTGGGTTTAAAGCTGCCAGCCTCCAGGGGGCGCCTGGAGATCTCCGGTTTTTACAATGATGTAAAATGAGGTCCAGAGTGCAGTGATCGGCTCCCCTCGGGACTATATGACTGCTTCGGAGAGTGGACTCTGTGGCATCGTGCCATGCTGAGGTCCCTCCATTTCCCATACTCTGCCCTCTCCAGGCTCTACCTCTCCCCCACCAAAAATCTCAAGTTATTTCCCAGTGTAGAGCTGGCAACCCTCAGTTTCTCAGCCCCCACAGTCACTTTGCCCCGTTCAGCTCAGGCCTGTAGCAGACATGTAGAAGAGAGTTCATCCTCACTCAGTTGCACACACTCACAGTTTTCCCGGTCTGAATCAGTACCGGGGGCGGGGCGGGGAGGCTCAGTCAGTTCCAAGTTCTGAGGACTGCTGCTTGGCTTTCATTAAGCTGAATCCTCCAGCAAATTCCCAGTAACCAGACACTTGGGCGGGCAAGTGCCTGTGGGTGTCTTTTTTAGCCTGGCAACGGTCATCGCCAAAGTGTTCCCAGTGATGGTTATTAGTTGAAGGAAGAGGCCCTTCAAGGTGATTCTCTCTTTCCAGGTCACAAGATCGGGGGAGGTGGCCAACAGGGTCACGGTGGGAATTGCTGCCAGCACTCCCAGCTTGGAGCTGCCTGACCTTCTGGTGCTGGCATGGCCGGTGGAATACCTGAAAGAGGAATGCACCTGTGAACAACCTGAACCCACACTGGTCCCCAGAGAGGAACTCCAACTAATTGCGTGAGTCCCCATCACATCCGGGCACAATGACACTTTTCTCTCATAGGATTGCCAGCTGATCTCAACGACAGGAAACAGTTCCGCAGGCGAAAATGGCTGCTTTGGAGGGTGGATGCTATGGCACTATACCTATGGTTGCCAAGCTCCAGGTGCAGCCTGGAGATCTCCAGAAGTACAACTGATCTCCAGAAGACAGAAATCAGTACCCCTGGAGAAAATGACTACATTGAAGGGTGGACTTTATGACATTGTGCCCTAATAAAGTCCCTCCCTTTCCCCAAACCCCACCCTCCCCAGACTCCACCCACAAAATCTCCATGTATTTCCTAACCTTGAGTTGGAAACTCTAATTATGTTCTACTGAGGTCCCAAGCCTACCCTCTCCAGACTCCACTCACAAATGCCTGGTAAATTTCCCACGCTCTCTTTGCTCTTGCAAGTGTCTGGCCCCAGAATAGCTTGGTTAGCTGTCACCAAGGGAAGGGCCAGGCGCTCTTGGATGACATAATCTAGTCCAAGGGAAGGGCCAGGCACTCTTGGATGACACCCGTGCCCTCTCAGACTCGCTTCATTTCTGCAGGGCATGCAAGACTGAATTATTTAGCTTTTGGCCTTTGTGGAGTAACCACACATTTGGGCTATTTCAATAGTGGTATAGTGGTAGCCATGTATTTTAATATTTTCATGTTAAAATTTTATATTAGTTTTTACGGTTTTTTTACCTTATTGATTTTAATGTTGTAAGTTGGCATGAGACCCTCTGGCAACCCTACACGGGGGCAGTATGATGCTGGCTGGAAATCTTGCCTGTGAATGTGTTCCCCTTACCCTGAACTGATGGGTTTTGGCTATGATGAGTCAGTGATAGGAAAGGCCCTCTCCACATGCTCAGAGATTCCCCAGATTCCCCCCCCAGTAGATGTATAGAGAAAAAAGAGACCCAGCTAATGCAAAATAAGGAGACCTCAGGATCTTACAGCTGTTTCCAGAAATAGATGCTGGTGGGTTCCAGGGGAGTAGCTGTGCTACTCACAAAACAAAATTGGCCCGATCTGCATCGAGCATTTGCTCTGCTGTCTTATCAAACCCACACTGGAACAGAAATCCCCATCTATATTGCATGCCACTTTCACTTTGACTGAGTGTCCCATTTTATGGCAGTGTCCAGACTGCATGCTGCTTTCACTTTGTTTGATCTCAGGTTTTATTGTGGTTGTCTGCATAGATTTATGGCCGTTTTATGGCCATTGGGGGTGACTCTACAGTCAGTACGGCGTTGGCCTGGGGTAGTTGAATGTGGTTTTGAACTGCATCTTTTTCTGTTCCAGTGTGGGTTTGGTAAAAATGCTAAACGCAAATTGGCCCAGATTAAAGACTAGCAGATCCATTGTGGCATAAGGGTGCAAGGGCCACAACACATTTGTCAGATGTGCAAAGTGTTATCCCCAGTTGGCTTACCCAGAGACAGATGCAAAGGAAAAAACTCAGTGTAAATAGTGTAGTTGCAGCATAGCCAACTGGCAGCAGCGGGGAGGGGGAACGTCCTACCCCTTTCGTAAAGGCTTAATCTGTGGGATCTGGGCAGTTAAAGCTTTTCAGGGGATGGAGTTCAATAAAATCACCTGGTATTTGCTGCAGATCAAACTGATAGTCAAGGGGACAGCTAGAGGGACCAATTTTACAAGCTAGCAGCCCTATGTGATCAAAAGGCCAGGAAACCAAGGGGGTATGCTCTGTCATATGTCTATGCACAAGATGGTTGGTGGTATGATCATCATCACACTGTTCTTTTGTACAGACATGATAGGGGGAAATGGGTGAGGGACAGCAGCCCAACTGAGCAGAGTGGTCTATGCAGACCCTGTTCCTGTTTTCTCTTGTCCCATTGGCTGCCACTGCTGTTCTGGAAGTGCACTTTTCACATCCTCACATAGATGACGGTAAAATCTAGGGGGTTTATTCCTGATTTATCTCCTGCAGGGGGAGGGAGAATATCTCTTCCCAGACATTCTACCATGACAAGAATAGAAGGTTCTCTCGGCAGATGCCCCTAATTTGTGGCATGTCCACAAGAGAGCCAGTTTGGTGTAGTGGTTAAGTGTGTGGACTCTAATCTGGGAGAACCGGGTTTGAGTCCCCACTCCTCCACTTGCACCTGCTGATGTGACCTTGGGTCAGTCACACTCCAATGACCCTACAAAAGAGACAAGGTTGCCTTCACAGGCAGGCTGTTCTGTATTGGACAGCATCTCTCCATGGCAAGATTCTGAACTGACCCTATGAAGAAGACAACGATGCCCTCAAAGAAAGGCTTCTTGGGCTTGGACACCATTCCTCCCTGCAAAGGAGACAGGGTTGTCCTTTGTGGCAGAATCTTCGTCTCAGACACCTTTCCTCTGCTCCCCCTCCCTGGCGAGGCTCGGGTTAGGGGCTGGCGGGCTGGTAGCCAGCGGGAAGCGCCCGTGGCCCCGTGGCCCCCGGAGAGCGGCCGAAGTCCCTGGGCACGGGGAAGGCCTCTGTCTACCGTCCTGTCCCGTCAGGCCGCACTCCCCGCCCGGCCTCCGCCTCGCCTCACCTTCCTCCCCGCCATCGGCCTCTCACTTTCAACCGGGCCGGCACGCTGAGAGCCGCGGATGGAGATGTGCTCGGCGTGGCTCCGCTGGGTTGCCACAATAAACAATAAGTCCGAAAGGGATTAAGGGAAGTATGCCTGGGAAGGCGCGACACAACTTTGTAGCGTTAACTGTTTCATCTCCTTCGGAAGCGACTGGACAATATGAGCCTCCGCTACATCCCTCTGTAGTTTAAACACCAGCCGTGTTTCAGACGATCCAGATACCCAAGTCCTATTCCGTTTCTTTTTGTACTGCAGGCATTTGGGTTATTTGTAAACAGCAAAGCATGGGGAGCAATTTTTAAAAATCAAATATAAAGAACCTAGTGGACAGAAGGACTCATGAAAGCGTACCCCCCCCCGCACACACACCCAGAAACGCTGCTTCTGTAAGGAAATATAAGAAGCAACGTCGCCAGTCTGAACAAACTGCAGACGTCTACAATGTAGAACAAAAACAGTGAGGCAAGACAATTTTAAAAAAAATTACACACAGGCATTCTTCATCACAACGGTAAAATGAGAAGAACGTCATTCAGATTAGTGGTGACTGTAGAAGTATGTTAAACGTGTATGCAGGGAAATGCCCCCTCTATATGCATATCCCCCCAAAAGGAAACTTAAGCGTCCTAAGAAATAATTGGCAATCTGCACTGTATCCCTGGCACACCAGCAGAGCACACTGGCTTCTCACGCTGCTGCTGGCCCTGCCCGCCTGCGCCTCGGAGGACTTGCGCACAGCCGGTGGGTGAGAGCGGGGCGGGGGCGGCCGCGGCTCAGGGGGATCGTAGGGGTGAGGGCCCGGGGCTGCCTTCCCTCCCTCCCCGTCCAAACCAGCCTGCCCCTCTCGCCCACAGCCTTCGGGCAGCACCTGGGGGTCGTGGCCAAATCTCCCCCCTGCAGGCGCCACGGCGGGGAGGGAGGGAGCAGAGTTCCCGCTACTTTCTGCCACTCCCCCAAACTTCAGCGTTGGGCTGGCACCTGGCCAGAGACCCCCACCCCCAGTGCAGGCAACCCTTCTGCAAAGGCTTCCCTTCAGGCAGTGGGTGGAAATGGATCAGCACGACAGAGCCCTTCCACCACCAGAGTCCTAGACCCAAAGCTCCCCCCCCACACACACACACACCCCAAGAAACCCAGAGAATCCCTCCCAGTTGCTTCAAGCAGCTTTGGAGCCTCTTTTGAATGGTGGAGTGGGGAGAAGGCAGGCAGGCAGGCGAGGCAGAGACGCAGACGCAGTGCCTTAAGGACAGAGACCGGGGTGCCTCAGCCCTCTGGGCACATGCTCACAAAACTCCACAGCTTAGAGGGAACATTGGTGGTGGGCCCCCTGAGAAAAACATGGGCCCCCTGAGCAAAAAGTTGTTAGCTACGGGCCTGCCAGGCTCCTTGGTCTCAGGCACCATTCCTCCCTACAGGAAGCTGATGTAATGATGCTATGAACAAGGCAAGGGTGCCATCAATAGCAGGCTCTTCATTCTCGGACACCGTTCCTCCCTGTGGCGAGTTGCTGCAATGAGTCTAAGAAAGAGACAAGGTTGTCCTCGCAGGATGGCTCCTCAGTTTCAGACACTACTCCTCCCTGCAGTAAATTGGTGCAGTGACTCTGCAGAGGAGACAGTTGCCCTCGCCGGCAGGCTCCTTGATCTTGGACAGCATTCCTCCCTGCAGTGAGTTACTGCACTGACCCTATGAAAGAGACAATGCTGCTCTCCCAAGCAGGCTCCTCAGACCTGGACACCAGTCCTCCCTACAGGAAGTTGCTGCAATGACCGTGTGAAGAAGATAGGGTTGTGTTTGCAGGCCAGCTCCTTGGGGTTCAACACGGATTCCTCCCTACAGGAATTTGCCACAGTAACCATGCAAAGAAGACAAGATTGACCTCAGTATCAGGCTCTTCAGTCCCAGACAGCATTCCACCCTGCAGGAAGTTGCTACAGTGCCCCTACCAAGGAGACAAGATTGCCCTTGCAGTCAGGCTCCTTGGTCTTGGACACTCCCCCCCCCCCGTGGGAAGTTGCTTCAACACCCCTGCCAAGGAGACAATCTCCTCCTGACTGCTCCCAGTAAACAGTGTTTCTTACCTATCTGATCCTCCAGGTCCCATGTTTAGACCAGCTTCCCCTCCACACCCAAGCCAGGATCATCTCCACAGCTGACCCTCATTCAGCTGTGGAACAAAAAACAATCCAATTCTGCCTTGAAATCCAAAGGGCTGTATGTCTATTCCATTCACACAGCAGGAAGGGGTGATGATGGAATGCCTGTTGCCTACCTTTTTCAGTCTTGGCAGTTGCGGCAGCAAGTTTACTGGGGTGCTGGTGCGGGGGAGGAAAGAGGACAGAAAGAGAGTATTAGGCAGAGGTTTTGGTGGGCATGCGAGTGAGAAGGAACGTACCACTTCTCCGGAGAGAGACAGGCCGATTTCTCACACGGCACCTACCACTGGTTTTCGTCGGAGTTTTCTGCCCCGGATCGTTTTTGTCAATTTAACACTGTAGCCGTCTGCCCCGGATCCGCTCTGGGGGTTTCATTTTCCCATTACAGCCTTGGCGTGGCTTCCTGCAATCTATCTCCTCCCACTCCCTCCTCGCCCTCCAAACCCCTCCCATCCTCCCTTCCCCCTCACCCCTCTTTTTTTTTAAACGCATGCTCAGTTTCGTTATGTCGTTATTTCGCAATAGAGGAAATGATCAGGCATCATGTGGCACATCTCAGCGTTCTAATTGGGAATCTTTCTTCTTTTTTCTTTGACCTGGGAAACTTTTAAACAAAGCTTTTGGGATTCTCCATTTTGAACCTCTGTTCCCAGATACTTTTGCTCATGATGGAGAACTGTCGTTTTAAAGCGCTAGCTTCAGTCAGCTCAGTGCTTGAGTTGATATTGCTGTGTCTGGATTCCACAATTAATTTCTTGAACATTTTCCTCAAGCGATCCAGAAGACGAAGGTGCCTTCTCCGCGGTCCCTGCTCTTCATCCCCTTCAATGATAAGGTCTGTTCTGAACACCCACCTTTGTTCCTCCCTACGCAGGCGCCGGAGGTGGCATGCAGTTGCCGGTTTGCGTTTTAATCGGCGCTTTGGGGTTTTTCCACGGAGCATTGACTGGTGGGAAAATTTCGTGCTTGGTGTGTGGAGTGATGAGCAGTGGTTGAAACACTTCAGGATGACCCATGCAACATTCATGGAGATCGTGTCGGTCTTAACTCCCACCCTGGAGCGGCAATCCACGAAGATGCGGTTGCCTGTTCCCCCCATTAAGCGTGTGGCCGCCGCTATTTGGTACTTGGCAAACACCAACACGTACAGAGAGGTGGGAGAGCAATTCGGAATTGGTGTATCTACGCTTGCTGGAATTCTCCGAGAGGTGTGCCTTGCTCTTGAGTCCACCCTGTTCAGAAGTATCGTTTGTCTAGGAACAGAAATTGGGAAGGTAAGGTTTGTATTTATGTTACAGCAATTTTTCGCAATTATGCAGAAACTGAAAGCATTTAAGGGGGTAGATTTAAAGGGCATTGTGCACCGTTTAATGTTGTTTGTCAGTGGTTGCTGGAGCTTCCTGCAACTTCCAAAACTACCTTTGTGTTTAGTCATGCTGGCCACATGACCACAGAAACGTCTTCGGACAGCGCTGGCTCTTCGGCTGAGAAACGGAGATGAGCACCAAAACCCAAAAGTTGGATTTGACTGGCTTTCTAGCAAGGGAACCTTAGCCTTTATGTGTATCTGGCGCATTGGGTGGGTGAATAACTGGCTAGATGATTGTATCTCATGGGTTGGTTTTTTAAAAAAATGTGTGTGCTGATAGAAGCAATTTGCCTCTCCATTAATTGTCACTGTTATCCTTCCGCTATTGCTTTGCAGATTATGGATGGATTTGGCCAGCTGGGCATTCCACATTGCATTGGTGCAATTGATGGCACTCATATCCCAATTCGAGCACCAAGAGGAAAAATCAGTGAGTACGGGAACAGGAAACAGTACTGCTCTGTTCTCTTGCAAGGAACTGTTGATCATTCTGGATGCTTTATTGATGCAGAGATTGGATTTACAGGGCGAGCTCATGATGCGTTTGTTTTTGCCAACAGTCATATTTGTTCTTTGATGGGTGCCGGGTGTTTTGTACCAGGCAACCCAACTGTGCAGCTAAATGGAGTTTCCATTCCTGCCTTAATCCTTGGTGATGGAGCCTATCCATTGAGACCATGGTTGATGACCCCATTCCGAACACCTAGGCAATCCGCTGAGAAAAGTTTTAACAAAAAACAAAGCAGGGCAAGGAATGTGGTTGAGCGCGCATTTGGGAGGCTGAAGGCACGTTGGCGTATACTGTCCACTAGACTAACCCTCCACGTCCAGAATGTAAACTGTATTGTAACAGCCTGCGTTATCCTTCACAACATTTGTGAGGACAAGGGGCACGAAATTAACCTTGATTTGCCGGAGCAGGACACAATCCTCTGTCCACTGGAGGAGGAAACTGACTACAGGCAGGTAAACAAACGAAAGAAGGAAGAAGGGACACGAGTTAGACGTGCTGTTGCAGAATTTATGTATGCAAACGGCAGGGGATGATGGACTTTGTAAAACATTCCTGTGCTTCTGTTGTGTGGTTTGCTTTGCATTTGAGTACAGGGATTTAAAGGGCAAAAGTACACAGTTCTCCTTCAGGCTCCTTCAAGTAAATGTACAGCTCCCTACTGCAGCTTAGCAGAACAAGGTGAATTGTTTGTGAAGATACATCTGAAATAAATTTCTTGTATTTGTGAAACTGTTGTCTTCCTCATTCAATGGAGCAGGAGAAAATAAACCGGAAAAGGGACCAGAGAAAAATAACTGGGGGTGGGTTTGAATTGTAGCACATATTCATCGTCGTGGCTTCTGTGCAGTCCCACATGGGACTGCACAGTCGCAGGCCAGCCACGGAAAAGATTTCCAAGCTTTCTAATAGACTAGGAGCGCCCCTCCTCCCTCTGGCGCTTTCCCGCCAAAACGCTCACATGACCAGGAGGAGGGGCGCTACTCCCTCAGTTCTCTTTTTGCCGCCGCGGAGAGATCATCTCCACTGCTGTTCTCTGTGTTTTTCCTCACCTCAGTTTTGAGGCTGAGGAGATTTTTTTCTCTCAACAGTTTTTTATTCTTGTGAACAATGAAATATGTCTAAAGAAGATTTTTTTTGTGTGTATTTTCCACTGTGTGTGGAAAGAGCTGGACTCAGAAGAGCTCCCTTCAAAGAACCAGGCTGCGATGGCCCTCTTAGGAGGTTGCCTAGCCTGATGAGGCCTATTTCCCCCTGTGATGGGGTGTGTGGATGAAGAGCCAGGCTGCAATGGCCCTCTTAGGAGCTCACCTAGCATGATGCCTATTTCCCCCTGTGATGGGGTGTGTGGATGAAGAGCCAGGCTGCAATGGCCCTCTTAGAAGCTCGCCTAGCCTGATGCCTATTTCCCCCTGTGATGGGGTGTGTGGATGAAGAGCCAGGCTGCAATGGCCCTCTTAGGAGCTCACCTAGCCTGATGAAGGCCTATTTCTCCCCTGTGATGAGGTGTGTGGACGAAGAGCCAGGCTGCAATGGCCCTCTTAGGAGCTCGCCTAGCCTGATGCCTATTTCCCCTGTGATGGGGTGTGTGGACGAAGAGCCAGGCTGCAATGGCCCTCTTAGAAGCTCGCCTAGCCTGATGCCTATTTCCCCCTGTGATGGGGTGTGTGGATGAAGAGCCAGGCTGCAATGGCCCTCTTAGGAGCTCACCTAGCCTGATGAGGCCTATTTCCCCCTCTGCTGAGGTGTGTGCACAGAGAGCCAGGCTGAAATGGCCCTCTTAGGAGGTTGGCCTGTGTGTCCAGCAGCCTGATGATGGCCTATCCCCCCTCTGCTGAGGTGTGTGCACAAAGAGCCGGGCTGAAATGGCCCTCTTAGGAAGTTGCCTGTGTGCCCAGCAGCCTTATGAAGGCCTATTTTCCCCTTGATGTCCTATTCCTCCATTGCTGAGGTGTGTGTAGGGGGAAAGGACTCTGAATGGAGGCGTATTCTCCCCTCCGTGCTGGGGTGTTGTACACAGAGCCTCAGAATAACTGGCTCTTTTCAGGGGCTTGGGATGTGTGCCTTGAAGTCACAACCCCGTCGACATCGAAGCATTTCTGCCTAGTCATTCCTTAAAGGGTTTTGGCCTCTGTGCCTCTGACCTTGGAAAGATTCTCTGGCCCCTCCCATCATTTCCAGTGAAGCAGCTTGGAGGCGTGGCCTGGTAGAGGCTGTCTGTCTTAAAGAGACTTCTCCCCTCTCTGCCTTTCTGTCAGTTCTGACCAGAAGCCTGGAAGTGTGGCCTCATAAGGCCCGTTTTAAACCTTTGCTGTGCCTGACTGACTGTGGCTGTCTGTCTTAAAGAGACTTCCCCCTCTCTGCCTTTCTGTCAGTTCTGACCAGAAGCCTGGAAGTGTGGCCTCATAAGGCCCGTTTTAAACCTTTGCTGTCCCTGGCTGTCCTCAGGTCCACAGTAGAATCTGTGGAGGCATGGGTTCACACAGCCTTGTAATTCTCTATGCCCCTTTGTGGAAGGTATTATGTGTCAGAACGCTATTGTGCCCTTTAGTTGGGGTCGTTTGGACCTCTTCAGCTTCTGTAGTTTTGAAGAGTGGCTGAGGTGGGCGGAGTTTTCCCTACATGTTGTTAGCCATCATCTAGATACAACAAACTACTTATGCTTAAGTCCTGCGGTGGTTTTTGACCACTCACTCTATTGGGGCTGCCTGGATTCCAAGGTCAGAACCAGTTCTCTGCTGAGCTCCGCTCCAAGCCCTGTTTCTAAGATCTAGTTTTAAAGGCTGACACAGCAGCCCTGCTGTAGTCTCTCAGCACTGATACGTAACCTTACAGGGCTTTTCAATGCAGGCATTATTTCAAGTGCAGGCAAGGCTTACTGTTTCCATCTTCATGGGGACCTCAGAATTAATTGGCAAGTATACGTTGGGAGGCAAGCCTAGGTAATTTGCCACTCCTCTTGGTTCCATGGTATCCCTCAGAACCGTCAATGAATTGAGGGTTTCCTTAGCCCACACAAGTCACTCTTATGTGACATTATTCACACTCAGCCCTACCCCACTTGACTACCAGTTTTCTTCTCACCTTGTCACAGAGAGTACTCCATCTTTCTGTGTTATACCTCTGAGGATGCCAGTCACAGCTGCTGGTGAAACGTTGGGTCCTGCAATGCCAAGACCACGGCCATACAGCGCAGAAAATCTGCAACAGCTACTGTTATAAGACTCTTTGTCTCTAGGTTACAGATGCTGTACAACTCCTTACTACTCTTTTTAAAAGAGAGCATATGTTGTTGTTGTTGTTTTCTGCTCAGAACAGCTGCCCTAATAGACAAGGGTCCAGTGGGCAAACTATAATTAATGGCTCTTGTTGCATCCTCTGCTGCAATCAATGATTGTATTCTTGATTCCGTGGGTCATCCATATTGTTCCTGTTAGCCTATGAGTCAAATACCACTTACTCTTTATTTAACCAGTACAGAGTATTAAGGATCTGAAATAAACCCAATTGGGATCCAGTTTATAAATCAACAGGTCACTATGACCTTTATACTATTTTGTTTGAATGTATCTTTATGCACTGTGGTTCACGGCCTATGCTGGTGATCGGCATGATGAATCTGTCCCTTTAATTCGGATCACTCATGTGACCCTACCCTTGTCCATGCTAGGAGATAATATAAACAAAATAAACAAGTGAAAAACAGAACAAAACAAAGCATTGAGGTAACTGACCTCACAAAGGCTGTGAATTCTGCTGTCCAGTTGGACAACATTCTGGAGGCAATAACAGGCTTCTTGTCAAATCCCTGAGTCACGTTTCTTTCCCGCCTTCACTTAACGTGATGTCTCAGGGTCCTGCATACCTTTTGTCCATGTACAAGAGGCCAAGTTCCATCCTTGGCATCTCCTACTGACAAAGTCTCTGGTGATCAAGATCCTTTCACCTCTGCTGTTTTGTCCACCAGGTTTCCTGCAATTCTGTGTGCACGTGTGTCAATTGCTGGACTTAAATCCAGCAGTTTGCCCTCCTCTCCTCTATATGAGGGCTGCTGGTCTCCACTTGATTAGATCATTCCATTTAGTGATAAATGGGGAGGATCTGTGGCTCAGTGGAAGAGCGTCTGCTTGGCATGCTGAGGGTCCTAGGCCCTCCAGTTAATGGTCTGGCGGTAGGCGATGTGAAAGGCCTTTCTTTGCCTGACACATTAGAGAGGTGCTGCCAGTCTGAGTGGACAGTACTGACCTTGATGAACCAATGGTTTGATCTGCTATAAGGCAGATTTGAGGTGGGACAGGGAGAGTGATGTGATTTCAAATGATTCTTATGTCTCCAGTGTAGTGCCTCAAGAGACGCCTATGATAAGCCCAAGTTCAGTGGCTCATGATACATGTTTTTTGCTTGGTGGTTCTGTGTCTTGACCACTCTACTGTTCCTGCAGTCAGTACCCCTCTTGCTGAGGAGGGAAGTTTCCAATGGTAAAATTCCAATGTTCCCTTTCACGGGATTTGTACTTAGCTGCCTCTCAATGTGCACAGAGATTAGTGAGGCCTATGTGCAGCTTTTATATTAAATTTTCCTTGCTACTTTGGCAGATCTTATTGATCCTTTTCAAACCAACCTGCCTGAATTTACTCCCTTTGTTTTACTAAGATTGTCAGCTCTTTTAGCTTTCACTGCTGAGTTTCCTAGCATTTTTACATATCTATATGTGACATGATGGGCATATTTACTTTGTCTCTGGTTTAGTGCAAACGCTCCACAGAGTTAAAGGAAGCACTGTAATCATGTTTTAACTTACTAGCAGACACCAGTTCCCTGGTATTCTGATTGGAGGTCTGAGCTACTTGGCATAGCCCCACAATATGACAGTCCAGACCCTGGCCCTTATGCTTCATTCCTGACAATAACCTTGTCCTTGAGGAATGCACTTCTAATCCCTGACAAAGACAACCTGTTGTTATGCCTTTTTCTCTGCCTATATTGCTGCACAAATTGCTCTGCAGACTACACAAGTTTTCTTCCTTGTGGCGCATTCTGTTCATCCTTTCTTTAGCCATATCACACCTCTTTTCACTGCCTTCGTTACCATTGTGCAGATCTGCTTATTCTCACTCCTGCTGATGAATTAATGCATTGATCATCTCCTTTCCTGCATTGTAGCAGTAGCCTCCCACTTTTCTGAGTGGCAAACATCACTCTTGCACCTTGCACCTCTAAGTGGAGAGGGGAGTCTCTATAGAAACTGCAGCAAGGTTTGGACCCTGCTTCTTGTGCTGTTGAATGTTTTTGGCAACTGATTTAAGAGAAAGGAAGCAAGATCCTCTCGGATCTTTTCCTTGTCAGATTACTAAGCAGGCTACAAAAGACGGGTATAACTCCTTGTTTTATTTTTGGCACTTACATGGTGCTTCGTTTATCGTAGGGTACTAACTTATACCCTCTCCATGCATGAAATTTTAAAAGGTGATGTCCTGCTGGAATCCCCTACCAAGCGTGGTCTCTCACTCCTCATGTAATGCATGGTTAGCATCCTCACACAATCCATCCTTGTGGATCGGTTGACACTATCACACTGTGTTTGAGTACACAACCTTTCATTACACTCTGTGTATGATGGTTTTTTTCAAAAGAGTGCTCTTTTTTCCTTTATCACATTCCCACATGTATTTTGGTGGGGACACTTGCACAGAGTTTACTCCTCTAGTATAGGAGAGTTCTGGGTGAAGGTCAATTCGTGCCGCTAAACAACTGTTGATAAAGCGGTTCTTGGTGGTCTCCTTCTGAGAGCTTCACACCCACCTCCTTCACTCAGTGATCTTGCTAATCATCCCATGTGGGACTGCACAGAAGCCACGACGATGAAAACAAAGTTGCACTTACCTGTAACTGTTGTTCATCGAGTGGTCTTCTGTGCAGGCACACATCCCTCCCTCCTGCCCCGCTGTGAACTCTCTGGAACTTTAGTTTTCTAGGGGTCTCCTGCGGCGGCATGGAGAGAATTGAGGGAGTAGCGCCCCTCCTCCTGGTCATGTGAGCGTTTTGGCGGGAAAGTGCCAGAGGAAGGAGGGGCGCTCCTAGTCTATTAGAAAGCTTGGAAATCTTTTCCGTGGCTGGCCTGCGACTGCGCAGTCCCATGTGTGCCTGCACAGAAGACCACTCGATGAACAACAGTTACAGGTAAGTGCAACTTTGTTTTTCTGCAGGTTGGGTTGGGAAAGGGTTAAGGAACGTGGGTGGAGACCAAGAAATCCTGCAGTTCACGTAGTGGCCGCTATTGGTCCCTCACTTTCAAACTTTCATTTTGCTACATCACAACAACGTTGTACCGTCCTGCACCCGAAATGGCTGGCCGGAGACGAGGAACATTTTGGCAACGTGATGAGGTAGAGCTCCTCCTGGACATTGTGGGCTGCTCCGGACATGTCCAGGAATTAATGGCCAGCACACATCTTGGGAACAGGAGGTATTATGAGGCCATTTCCAGACGGATGGCCAGGAGGGGATACAATCGCACCGCAGATCAGTGCAGATCTAAATTCAAAAGGGTCGGGTGTGACTTTATGGTGAGCCTGGAAGCCTGGGAGGGCATTCCCAGGGCAAGCGGTCAGACTGCCTACCATGATAAGATGGTTCAGCTGTGGCAGGCTGCAGGACGACCGTGCTGGGAGGACCGTCACCATGCTGGTGAGTGAGTGGTCAATGCAGGCTGGGTTG
Organism: Gekko gecko; assembly: GCA_029375565.1. Classification (NCBI taxonomy): domain Eukaryota; kingdom Metazoa; phylum Chordata; class Lepidosauria; order Squamata; family Gekkonidae; genus Gekko; species Gekko gecko. The sequence continues at coordinate 640,401 of JAPDNY010000015.1, read as the reverse complement.
CTGTATAGTTACTGCTGGGAGCCACTATTTCGTACAGCCAGCACTAGTAGTGGTTTATATCACATGTTAGTGAGCTTACACTGCAGTCTTCTTTTAAAGATTGCAGGTTTTCGGGAACATTTCCTTCTCTTAACCCTGTATGCAGACCAATGTAGCTGGACCCACACCAACATGGCCCCCTCGCCACAAAGACCTCACACAACAAGCAGGCTGTCCAACATCAATTGATACACCTCAACTCTTGGGGCCCTGGAGTTCTGTGGGATATCCTAGTTCATCTAGTCCGACCCCACGCATAATGCTGGAAAATAAGGGACATGCTCCCCTCCCTAACCCCGCTGAGTTCGACAGACAGAGCAGAGACACCCTACATATAGCCAGCCTGCTGTGGTGTTTAGTGGCATGGACTCCAATAATGGAGAACAGAAACTTGATTGTCTGCTCCTCCACAGGCATCCAGCTGGGAGTCCTTGGAACACTCACTATTGTCTCCAGAGCAGTGACTCTCCTTTAGACCGTCTCCCCCAGACTGACCTCACAGGGCATCGTGTATTGACCTTCACTGGAATTCCAACATGCACACTCATGCACATGTGCCCCCCCCCCTTTCTTTCTAGGATCAAAAGCGTGAGGGAATCATTCAGGCATACCAGCCACAACCATAAATTGATTGCCCTCTCACTGTGAAAGCCAAAGACCACGCAACTAAGATGTTAAGATGATTTATTCCAGTTTAAGCAGTAATTTGAGCTGAGGTTAGGATCAAAACTGTCCAAAGCAACTACCATAGTGCATGTGGCATTCAATGATCACCACAATGTGGCACCAGTAAGAGCACCATAACGATGCTCTCCATGTGCATGACAACAACGTTATGAGGAGAATGCATTGAGAAATCTCAGTACTTCCTTTACAGCAGATGCCTCCGGTCCCAGGCAGAGGGTGCCTTGTGAAGTGCCACAGGCAGCTGCTGAAGCGCATGCTCCTCCAGTTGCAGCACAAGAAGGGGAGGAAGTGGAGCATGACATCAGCCCAGCACCTTCAACGCCAATCTCAGGTACCACATAAGGAATCAGACTGTTATAACAGTCAGCAATGTCTCCTGGACATTGCTGCAATGGGGTGCCCATCGTGACCAGCTGTGATGCCACCCTTACTGCATGTACACCACTGGTTTGCCTAACTGCTTCTGGTGTTCCTCAGATGCAGATGCTGCACAGAGGGAAGGACAAGGACCGCCTACACCTGAAGCACCAGCTAACCAGGGAGAAAACATCCTCCATGTGGCACATGGAGATGAAAGGATGGAGGGCACCCCGGTTCAAGAGGGAGACGTGCAGCCAGGTACCTCCGTGATCACGTAATATGCAGTGGGGATGTGACATCTGGGAGAACTACTGAGCACTGTTTGCTTTCAGTGGGGGAGCCCTGTGAGCAGAAACTGTACTTTGCGAGCTACCGAACTTACAATTTGGAGTGTGTTTTTTGGCTACTGCATAAATTATTGTGCTCTGTAGCCATCTTTCCTGAGCTCAGTAGAAAACTTGTGATGCGGAGGCTACAGTGCTGTGAGCTGGCTCACAGTTACTCAGTATAGACTGAACACTGCTATTGGGCCCCCCCTCATGAAGGACCAGTATTGATCACAGTACATTATGTCAATCCACTCCTTAGGACCATCAAGGAGACAAGAGGGAGGACTCCCAGCGGGAGAGGGTGGCGACAACATTCTCTCTGCCTTCGTGAATTTAGAAGCACTATGCAGATCAACATGTGAGTATGTGTGGATTGATCTGCCATGTGTGTTACTGTGCTGGAAAAATGCATGGTAACATTGACCTCTGTGCTAATCACCTGATTGCATTCAGTTGCCGCATTTACCAGGAGGATGGATGGATTTGAGAGGAAGCAGAGGCGCATGGACAGGGAACTGAGAGAACTTAGACCGAGAAGAGTACAGCACAGAGATGGTGACAGTTGAAAGTTCTGTTGGAAACTAAATAATAGTATCAAAGACATTTATGTGGAGGTTTCTAGAATGTACAAATAAAACTTTTGTTTCTTCTAACATGTGCCTGTTTATGTCAACACCACATTAGTACAGACAGATAGGCAGGTTAATTCCACCTCCAGATATTACTGTCATGTGTTACTGAAATTCAGCAAGCTTGTTGTACTCCACAACACACTGCACACAGGTACCTACCACCTGAAAGTTACATCACGCACTGAATTACCGAGTGGCAACAGAAGCAGCAAAAAGAAATTATTTCAATTAACAAATGGAGGCATCAAGTAGAACAGACATTAAGTAACACATAACCCCATGGTAGTGCAATGCTGCCCAGAGATCAAGCGTGTGAGTGCAGTAAGGCATGCAACATCACGACAATCTATTACGGCTCGAAGAACACACGCTCCCTGCCTACGCATGCCCTCTTTGTTCTCCTTCCACCAGGCATACTATTCTCAGTACTCTTTGGCTCATTACAGAGGAGGCTCTGGCTTTCCTCAGGTGTGTCCTCCACAAGGACCTCAGGAGCGGCCTCTGATTCAGTGCTGGGTGTCATGCGCTTAGCAGCACACCAAGCCTTGGAGGCTGGTGTGCTAGAGTCATTTGCAGGGGAACACGTACATGGATATGCTTTTGACCCAGACGGTGAATTTGTACCTGATAGCGCCTCTCCAATATGTCTTAGAGCAGTGTTTTTCAACCTTTTTTGTGCAAAGGCACACTTTTTTCATGAAAAAAATCACGAGGCACACCACCATTAGAAAATGTTAAAAAAATTAACTCTGTGAGCCGAAGCCGCATGTTACGGATGAAATTGGAATTTTTCCCACGGCACACCAGACAATATCTCACGGCACACTAGTGTGCCGCGGCACAGTGGTTGAAAAACGCTGTCTTAGAGCATCGACAGCCAAGGACAAGACATCATTATGACGCTGCATTACTTCCTGGAGCAAACGCCTATCCCTATCTCCTTCCTGTAACATTCCATGGTATTTTCGTTCCTCAAGCTCTTTCCATCCATCGAAGCGCTGCATGGTTTCCCTGTGCTCAGAGGCTCCCTGATCAATCATCCTCGTTGCAACATCATTGAGCATTGCCACCCTCCGGACCCTGTCAGCCTCATTGGCACGCTTTTCCTCCTTGCGTGCCTGTTCCCCGCCGGTCGCTCTTTCATTATCAGCATCTCCACCTGTTAAGTTGAGAAGGAGAAAGCAGAGTCAGCAAATCCACTCCAAAGACAGTAGAAGATAGAGGAACAGCACATTTGGAAAATTATGCTATCACCCTGGGTTGACAGGGTCATCTTTTGAAGAAAAAAAAGATATACAATCCGATGGTCATCAAACTTTTTCAATAGCCGCTTTTGTAAGTTTTGGTTGAGATTTGAAAGATGAATGTAATATTAAAGTCCATAGATGGCTATCCCCTTTAGAAGCAGTGTTTAAGCCCACAGTGGTGTCTGAGAAAAGGAGGGAACATCATGCCAAGCCACTAGAATAAGAGAAGCAGAAGAGATTGGATTTATACCCCGCCGCTCACTTGGGGTCTCTGAGCAGCCTTCAATCTCCTTACCCTTCCCCTCCCCTCAACAGGCACCCAGTGTGGTAGATGGGACTTAGGTAACGCCAGAAAATGCTCTTTTTCAAGAACAACAGTGCCAGACATTGTGACTGACCCAAGGTGCAAGTGGAGGATTTGGGAATCAAACCCGGTTCTCCCAGATTAGAGTACGCACACTTAACCAGTACACCAAACTACTTTCGGGCATGATGGTTAATATTGTCTAAATGCAGGCTTTAGAAGGCAAGTAGTACAGACCCGAGAGCGCCGCATGATGACTGAGCTCCCGTCTCTAGCTTCTGCTCCTGCAAACCTAGCAGTTCTAAATCAAGAAATTTTAGGTACATAAAAAGGTGTAACTTCAGCGGAAAGGTAACAGTGTTCCATGCACCTTGTTATTTAGTCATGCCAGCCATATGACCATGGGACCATCTTCGGACAGTGCTGGCTCTTCGGCTGTGAAACGGAGATGAGTACCGCAACCATAGAGTCGGATCTGGCTGGCTTTTGAGCAAGATAACATTTACCTTTCCCCTTAATTGGTGGGGAAATTACTTCATGTAAGAGAGTCCTAAGGTATATTTAAAGCCTCAGATATATGTTCGTAGTATACCTTATATGATATTAACAATACAGTTTCAACTACACAGAACCCCACCACTGTCTGATTGCCTACATAAACATAAGAAGCTTCCCCCCCACCCCCTAGCACAATCCCAGCAGCCACCAAAAGCTGGAGTACTAAGATTAGACTGCGGGTCACATGTGGCCATTTGTAACTGAAATGGTTTTCTACTTAAGCTGCAATTAACACACCTGTGTTCTGTGATGTCATCTCTTCCTGACCAAAGTCTTCATTGGATTCATCCCCGCCATCCTCAATTGCCACTCTCAATCTGGAGTTCACTATTTAGGTTCAGAGACAGCATGGTTAACATCACTTTAAAAACTGTTGGCAGTGTTGGGATGAATTAATTTCCAAGGGGAAACATTTCAGGAGGGGTGTGGGTAAGCTGGTGTAAGTGTCAAAGGGAAGGGACTATGGTTAGTTTGAGTACAGCTAACATCGTTGCAATGATATCAGCCATTTAAAAATTTAAAAACAAGCCCTGGATGCAGAACACGTGGCCTAGCTGAGCAGGTTATGTCCAGGGGCCCTGTGCAAGCAAACAGAGATGCGGGGGGGGGGAGCACTTCAAAGCACATCTTGCTGGTGTGGGGGAGGTCTCTGTAAAACCCCCCCCCAGGGCAGAGGAAGAAAGGAAAAGAAGGTTTTCCCCTGAAATGCTCCATGGCATGCAGCTTGATCCACTCTCTAAAGCCCACCCCACCCACCCCTCCAACGCCCTTGCGAGAAAACCACCGGGGTTGGGGGCTGTGCTGGGCCCCCTGTATCCCACAGTCTCCCTGAAGCACTCACCCCTTCCTGAGGGAACACTTGATGAGGCATCGCCCGTTCCGGTATCCTGAACTTGTGAATCCGTGCGACTATCAGGACAGCTCTCTCTGGAGCTAGATGCTTTCGCTGCTGAAGGAATACAAATGATGAAATTCCCAAAGAAAGACGTCAAGAAACCCCCTTCCCCAAAAAGACCAAATAATGGCTCATTACTCATCTGACCTAGGCAGCGGGGTGGATGTCCTGAGGTCATCTCTATTGATAGTCAGAAGCTCAGAGTGAAAATGCTCCTCTGAGACTGGTGTATGAAGATTTTCTTTGTCGGTTTGATTTGGTTTGTAGTACTTGACTTTGCGACAATGTTTTCGATCCGGGGGAAGCACACCACGATCATTACTGTCAGGAGTCCTAACTTAGTCAGCAAAACACCAGGCCTTGTGATGCAAGCAAGGATAGCGTTTATTATTTAGCTGCAATAGAAAAGATCACTGAAGCAGGTACATTGTTCAGAATGACTTGGTTACAGAAAGCAAGCGGTTATACAGGGAAGGGGGTGAATGGGGACCCCCCCTTTTCCCAGTAAATGAATACCATGCGATTGGGAATCGAAAGTTACTACGCTAATGAAGTTCCCAACGCCCCCATTATTCACAGCAAAGCTGCAGCTTTGAAAGCGATAGGAAAGCTCGCAGCTTGACTCCTCAAGGTCAGAATGTCCCGTCTGCGGAAGATAGGGGTAACCAGAGCTACATTCCATTCTCACACCCTAAGCATAAATCAACAACTCCCCAGATTCCAACCTCCCGCCTGTCACGCCACTAAGGCGCCCAGAGCCAACCTCCCCTCCCCTCCATCCATCATGGCAGGGCTACCTGACATGCAGCCCCCTCGAAAATAAGCCTACCCCTTTGGTTTATGGGGGTACAACTTGTGAAACGCCCGGATAAGCTGGGGGGCAGAACATTTTCCGCCCGCACCCACTCCCTCTGCTCCGGCCCAAAGTCAACCCATTCAACTAGATAAAACAAGCGATTGCGAGAGATTTTAGAGTCCAAGATTTGCGATACTTCGTAGTGAGGTTCCCCCCCCACCAGCAGCGGAGGCGGGGTCGGCCGTTGTGGTCGCCATTTGTTCTCTTCAGGCGCTTGGCGTAGAAGCCTTACATGAAAAACAGGATGAACAGACTTTAGAGATTTGGGTAACGCAAGTTCAACAGTCACATTGTTAATCACTCTCACAATCTCAAAGGGACCTATATATTTCCAACCGAGCTTGCGACTCGGCTGAATGCGACGCAAGTGTTGTGTGGACAAATAAGCAAACTCTCCACACTTTGGAATCCAGGCAAGGTTACGTTTCTTGTCAGCCTGGAGTTTGTACGCATTCTTAGCCTCCTCTAGAGTCTTGGCTAACGAAACCCACGCCTCCTGTAAGTGTTTGCACCAGTCTCCCGCGTCTCCTGCCGGGAGGTCGGGAGAATACAAAAAGGGAGAGGCGGGGCGTCATATCCATGTACTGCTTTAAACGGGGACATCCCAGTCGACGAGTGCTGAGTGTTATTGTAACAAAACTCAGCTAGTGGCAAAAGCGAATGCCAATTGTCCTGCTGAAAGTTGGAGAAACATCGTAAGTATTGTTCCAAAGTCTGATTCACACGTTCGGTCTGCCCATCGGACTCTGGATGGTACGCACTGCTCACCCCCCTCTCCACCCCAAGCAGTGACATAAGTTCGCTCCAGAACCGGGAAACGAACTGAACCCCCCTATCCGAGATCACTTTATTAGGTAAAGTGTGGAGCCTCACTACGTGTTGCAAGAACGCAGAGGCCAGTTTCTTGGCAGAGGGGATGGAGGCAAACGGAACGAAATGAGCCTGTTTGGTAAACAGGTCCACTATCACCCATATGACAGTTTTCCCCCCACTAGGGGGTAGGTCCGTAATAAAGTCCATAGAGATTACTTCCCATGGCCGAGCCGGCGTGGGGAGGGGTTGCAGCGCACCCGGGGGTTTGCCGGGTCGAGGTTTACTCATCAAGCACGTTTGACATGCTGACGTGAAGAGTGAAATGTCTTTTCTTAGCCCCGGCCACCAAAACTGCCTTTGTAGGAGCTGGAGAGACTTCACAAACCCTGTGTGTCCAGCTAGCTTTGACCCGTGCGCCCAACCCATCACCTCCCCCCTGAGGGACCGTGGGACAAAGAGTTTATTGTTTTTAGTCCAGCAGTCGTGCGCATCACGGGACATTCCTCCTTCCCCCTCCACCTCCTCCCTATCCGCGTCCGTCATAGCTGTAGAGAATTTTACCGCCCAGTCCTTGGGAGGAGGATCTGGCGATGGGGGGGAGAGTTTGGCCTGCCTCCGAGTGGTTACTGCCCCTCCCAGTTGGGAGGGAGTGAAAATCGAGTCATGAATCTCCTCCCTCTTGCTGTCGTGTTGAGGGAGGCGGGACAGTGCATCGGCCAGCGAGTTCGAAGTCCCCGGGAAATGGTGCAGTGTGAAATTAAACTTGGAGAAGAAATCAGCCCAGCGGAGCTGTTTGGCGTTCAAGGAACGGGGGGAGCGGAGCAGCTCGAGGTTTTTGTGATCAGTCCAGACCTCGAACGGGACTCGCGCCCCCTCTAGCCAATGGCGCCAGGTAGCCAACGCCAAACGGATCGATCCAGCTTCTTTCTCCCACACCGACCAATTCCGTTCAGTATCGTTAAATTTTTTTGAAACATAGGCAAGGGGGTGTAGTTTACCATCCTCTCCCTCTTGGAGGATCGCCCCCCCCCATAGCAACGTCTGAGGCGTCAACTTGGACAATGAATTTCTTAAGTTCATTCGGGTGGGCTAAGACAGGTTCAGACGTGAACAGGGTTTTCAATTTGTCAAAAGCCCGTTGGCACTCTGGTGACCACTCTAATTTGGCTCCGGGTCGAGTGCATTCGGGTGGTTTCCCTTTGGTTTTCAATAAGTCAGTCAAGGGAAGAGCCACCTGGGCAAAGTTCGATAGGAACGATCTATAAAAGTTCGCGAATCCGAGGAAACCCTGGAGTTGCCTCCGCGTTTTGGGGGCCTCCCACCCTACTACATCTTTAATCTTGTCAGGGTCCATCTCAATTCCCTTTTGAGATATGCGGTAGCCCAAAAAAGGATCTCCGTTTTGTGAAATTCACACTTGGACAGTTTGGCAAACAGTTTATGCTTGTGCAACGTTTGTAGTACTTCCCGCACCAGTTTTACATGAGATTTCAGGTCGGGGGAATATAAAAGAATGTCATCAAGGTAAACAAGGACCCCCTTGAACAAATATTTATGCAACACCTCGTTAATCAAGTTCATGAAGACCCCCGGGGCCCCTTGGAGCCCGAATGGCATGACCAAGTATTCAAACTGGCCTAGAGGGGTGTTGAACGCCGTTTTAAATTCGTCCCCCTCCCGAATTCGGACCCTGAAATAGGCATCTCGGAGGTCTAGCTTCGAGAAAATTTTCCCCCCAGCCACCGACGCCAACAAGTCTTTTATGAGGGGCATGGGGTAGGCGTTTGTGTTGGACACTGCATTCAAGCCACGATAGTCGGTGCATAGCCGCAACCCCCCGTCCTTTTTTTTCCGGAAAAGCACAGGAGCCGCAAACGGAGAGGATGCCGGCCGTATAAAACCCCTACTGAGGTTTTTGTCAATGAACTTCCGCAGTTCCACTTTTTCTGAGGGGCTCATAGAATACAGTTTTCCCTTTGGCAACTTTTGGTTGGGCAAAATTTCGATTGCACAGTCTGAGTTCCTGTGGGGGGGCAATTCATCGGCCTCCTCCTCCCCAAAAACAGGAGCCAGGTCGTGATACTCGGGGGGGATGCCTTCCAGTTCCGTGTCCGCCACCCCCGCCGTCACTAGGAGTTGCCCCCTGTCATGGGTCCCCACTCTTTTCTCCATAAGTGGGACCGGCATTTTCCGGAGATGAAGTTCACCTTCCCCTCCCCCCATAGTACGTGAGGGTCGTGGTCAAAGAACCACGGGCTCCCTAGAACCAGGGGAAAGCGGGCTGAAGGGGTAACTACGAAAGACCTTTCTTCCCAGTGTTGCCCGAGCCCCACCCTCAAGGGTACAGTCTCGTATTTACAGGGTTCCTTCATGGTGGACCCGTCCATTTGAGTAAAAATCAAGGGTTCATTTAGTTTAACAACTTTTGCCCCTAGTCCCGTTATTAGTGTGGGGTTGATGAGGTCTCTCCCACACCCAGAGTCAATGAGAGCTCGTACTCTCACATGGGTCAATAGACCCGGGTCCATTAAAGTCACTGTGAGAAAGAAAAGAGAGGGGGTTTGCTCACCGGGATCTGCGCCTGGGAGTGTGGGACCTGCTGTTCAGCGCTGTTTACAGCAGGTCCGGCTCGTTTCCCTGCGGCACGGTCTCGCCATCGGATGAGTCGGATGCCTCGCTGAGCGGTTTAGCTTGCAAAGCTTTCGCCCCCTTCGGTTTCGCCACCTGTTTTGGTGTGGATGTGTCAAACTTCTTCTTGACTCCTTTTGACGCCCCGGGCGATGCAGACGCTGTCGGGCAGTTCGCGGCGAAATGGCCCCCTTCTCCGCATTTGAGGCAAAGACCTTGCTTCATCCGGAGTTCCCTGGTACCGTCTCTCGGCTTCGGATTCGGGGTAAGGGGTTTCCCCCTTGCTGCCGGCGTGGGGCCCCTGTTAGCCATCGCTGCGGCGTCATCCAGTTTGATGGTCTTCAGCCGGTTCTCCATCGTGACGGCGGCTTGAATCCATCCCGTGAGGGTGTTCGGGTCTTGGTTCCTGGTGACTTCTCGGTGGATCTCCGCATTGAGCCCCCACTTGTAGAAGTCTACGAGGTTCCCTTCCCCTCGGAGTTTGGCTGCACATCTGCGGAACTCCGAGGTGTAGTCTCTCACCGACCTCGCGCCTTGTTTGAGGCTTCGGATCGTTGCCTTGGCTGCCTTGGTAGAGTGCACATCCTCAAATTGCTCTTTCATGGCCCACATGAAAGAATCGATCTCCCTCAGCTCACGCCCATCAGCTTGGTGGAGTCCCACGTACCAGTCGGCTGCCGCTCCCTTCAGGTGGGCTGCTATGACATCGACCATGCGCTCTTCTCGTTGGAATAGGTGGCCCCAGGTCTCGATAAACCTCTCGGCTCGCACCAGGAAGAATGGGAATTTTTCAGGGTCTCCATCAAAATCAGCATCCAAGAGTTCTGCAGGTTTAGGTGGCAAGAACCCCCAAGGGCGAGGGGGTGGTTGCCCAGGCGGCCCCTGCGGTCCTGGCCCCACTGGTTGGTCCGGTGGCCCGGCCGGCACGTTCCCCTGATCCTGGTCCGGCGCCGGGCGCTGATCGGGAAGAACACGGGCTGGTGGTTCCTCGCGCCTCTGCCGCTCGCGCTCCTCTCGGATGCCCTCCGCGATCATCTGTGGGATGCGAGCGAGGGATTCGTCTAGGAAGCGCATCAGGCGGTCTTGGCTCGGCTCTCCACTCCACCTCCTCCGCACCACGGCACCCTCCAGGCTCTCGGAGTCTCGGCCGGTCTCCTCCAGGGCTTCCGCCGTGATCAGCTTTCGGACCGACCTCTCGTGATGGCTTGCCCCCATAGATGCTCTCGGGGTCCCGAACCACGTCTCGTGGGTTTCAGCCAGGGGTTTCACCCAGTCTCGCCTACGTCCAACTCGGGTGGTCACCCCTCCATAGGCTGCCCCATACGGGTCTCCGTAAGGCCCTCCAAAGTCGTACTCCAGACCCCATTGCCCCGGCACATGTGTGTCAGGGGTCTCTTTTGGTACGTCTTTCCCGAGGGGCTTCTTCTCCTTTTCTTCTTCAATCGGGAGAGTTTCTTCTTCACCGCCACTCATTGTGGAGTTGCGGGTTTACGACCAGTCCCGAAAGTTGATGAGGATTCTGAACAAACTGTCAGGAGTCCTAACTTAGTCAGCAAAACACCAGGCCTTGTGATGCAAGCAAGGATAGCGTTTATTATTTAGCTGCAATAGAAAAGATCACTGAAGCAGGTACATTGTTCAGAATGACTTGGTTACAGAAAGCAAGCGGTTATACAGGGAAGGGGGTGAATGGGGACCCCCCCTTTTCCCAGTAAATGAATACCATGCGATTGGGAATCGAAAGTTACTACGCTAATGAAGTTCCCAACGCCCCCATTATTCACAGCATACGAGCACATCTGAGAGGCGTAGTGCTCCCGTGGCCAACCCGCAGCTTCCCATGGAAAACGCGGAGTAAAAAACTAGTAGGTCCGAAGTACTAGTTTCCGGAAACCCCGGGGCAAAGGCTGGCGTCTGATCGCAGGAGCACCGGTATCCCGTGGCTTCCGATGCCTGCCCATGTCCCAGGGGTTTCTGGATGAACAGCGCATGCGCACACACAAGACACCGACAGCGGCCCGCCTCCCACAATGCAGCATGTGCACTTTGCTGCTTTTTTGCCACGCTGAAGCATCGCAGTGTGATCGGGGCACAGAGCTGGAGTGTGGCAACCCGGTGGCCCATGCGGTGGCTACCGCGCCTTATTTAGCTCCAGGGCGAATTGCCACACCTCTCCCACGCGTTTTCTGGCCCGTATGACCGGGGCCTCTTTTATATTTCCATAGGTGCAATCCTGGTGGGCTCTGTTGTCAACGTATTAAGGCAATCACTCCTATGTTTCTTGTGACAAACCACAAGACTACACGTGAGCCAGCTACTCAATCCACATTTTGCCCATGCTTCTTCAAAATAAGGAATATTTACAGAACAAGAAAGCCCCTGAAATTTTCACAACACCCTATTTAATAGTAAAAACATTACAAATAGATTCAACCTTGAAAACACCATTTAAGAAGTCATATTTACTTATCAATATCTTAAATTATCTCAAAGACATTTCCAAATGGTTACAGCAGTATCTGAGATCATTAAAACACCAACAGTTATATCTACTTGATTGAGACTAAACTTACAGATGTGACAAACATTACATTAAACAGCCATCATTAAACATATATGCATTCATGACCACCATGAATCAACTTACACAAAAAAAAACTCAAATCCAAATGTTGATTCAACCCATTAGGTGCTACAGAATTCAATATGAAAGTCAACTTAGCCTCCTGTTGGAGCAAAACTCTAGCAATATTAGTCGAATTATAGTGTGTGCCTTCATATTTGTATATAACAAAGAATCTCAAAGCGTCTGGGTCATGATGGAAGTGAATGAAATGTTCTATTAATGGGGCATGGAGATTTTTATTTCTAATTCAAGAACGATGTTCAAAATTCTAGATTTTATTGATCTTATTGTACTATCCAGGTATAGCAGACCAAATAAACATAAAATGACATATCCACATCTTTTGGTGTTGCGATCTGTGAATCCTGACAATTTAATCTTAAACCCACTGGTCGGGCGTGTAAATTGTTTAATTTCCAGGGCCTTAGGACCAGCAACACGATGCTGAGCTGCATGCTGGAAGATCTGTAGTTCAGCAGTTTGAGACCCTAGTGCTGTGTGACGGAGTGAGCTCCCATCTATGGCCCCGACTCCTGCCAACCTAGCAGTTCAAAAGCAAGAAATTGCAAGCAGATAAATACGTACCGCTTCAGTGGGAAGGTAACAGCATTCCGTGCACCTTGGCTCTCTTTGTAATTTCATCAGTGTAGCCTCTTTGTTTAAATTGCCTGCTCATCTCTGCACTATCCTTTTAAAAATCACATTCAGAAGTGGAATTCCTTTTTAGCCTTAAAAAGTGGCTCAAAGGTAAGTTGTTTTTTGAATGCAAAGGATGGAATGATCTATAGTGCAAGTAGGTTTTTCTATCAGATGGTTTTTCATAACTGTGGACTGCCAAAGTGTTCTCCTGGGTCCTATAAACCACCGTATCTAGGAATGTTACCATCCACAGTTGTGGATCCCATTAGCCCAGATTGCAGAGTCCTGTAATGATTCCAAGTTTTTAAAGACAATAAAAATGTCTATAAAACACATGTTAAAAGAAGATACCATAGAATGTCAATGGGATTACACATAAAGTCTGATTCTAACAATGCCATAAGGAGACAGGGCCAGGCTGGATGCAAAATCACTGCCCACGGCTGCTCCCTTCACCTGTATGTAAAAATCATTGTGGAACCCAACATAATTCTGTTCCAATATGAGACCTGTTAATCCCACCCCAAATATGTGGGTGGGGAAAGGTCTACTCATGTGCCTAAATATTGTTGTACCACTATCCTGGCATCTTCATGAGGTATATTAGTGTAAAGAGCTTCTGCGTCTAAAGTGACCAAAACGGAACCCTGTGGAATACTGACGCCCTCAGTCTTAGAAATAAAGTCAGCAGTGTCTTTTACATAACTGGGGATGGAAAGAACACAGGGTTTTAGAAGAAGTCAACAAACGGTGACAGGGGTGCTAATAAGAATTCCGATCCATAAATGACAGGTCTGCCAGGGGGTGGGAAACCAGGCTTGTGCCACTTGGGCAATATAGAGAACAAAGGTACTCAAGAAAACTGATCACATGCACAATTAGCCCCGCCATAGGCACGAGTGCTGGGCAGATTAAAAGAGCGCAATCAGACAACAGCATCTGGGAAGTGCCCCACAACCCATTTTGCTCCACCACAGAAGCCGAGTTAAAAGACACCAGGGAAAGCCCGATAGCAAATGGGTTGCTGTGGGCCATGGATGGGCTTTCCCCTGTCTGATTGCTCCAGCGTGCTCTCATGGCGCCGGGATGGTCTGATCAGACCGTGCCATTGTTTCCCCCCCCCCTTCTCAGTAGGCACATCATCACACACTCCCTAGGGGGGAGACCTCAAGGCAGAAGTGTGATTCATCGGTCCCTTGCCTGAGTGCATTGGAAACAAATGGCAAAAAGAATGCCCGACTCACCCACGGTTGCGTCTGATCACGCAGTGGTGGTCTGTGTCCGCAGTCTCAGAGGACTGTGTGACTGCACAACTGTGGTCAAATTCCTCCAGAGGGGGGAGACTGCAGGCACGGTGCGGTGGCACAGACACGTTGGTTTGCGCTTGCACTTCCGGGGTCTTTCGCATCATTGGAGCCCCCCCGCCGCTCCGGGGAAGGAGTGTGTGGCCGCAAGGGGCTTGATCAGGGTGACCAGGGATCACCCCCAACGCGGGATCCAAAGTCGATTCCACCTCGTATGGGCAAAGCCATTGCTCCTGCACTGGGGTCTGGAAGAGAAACCTACGCCGAAGAAGCGCTCCCGTGATTAAACCTTCACAGCTTGGAACTGGTTAAGAAGTTTGAACTGTTGCAACTTATAGCCCTAGAAGGGAGTAGCGAAGAAGGGTGGTTTTTCACCCCTGGGATATAAGCGGCCAGCAAACGTGAAACTTGGATGGTAGCAAGACTTTAAAATGGAGCAGGGCGAGTGTTACAAAGGAACAGACCCTTCTCTATAGAAGGAACAGTCTTGGTGGGATGGTGGAAAAGCGGGGTTCATCTAAAGTGGTTTTAATAAGTGGTTTTAGGAAGTTTAGATATCCTGTGAGTGAGGTCATATTGTATAGACTTTTAATTGGAGATCATTCTACTATCTTTCTACTTCTTTACAATCATCTTCAGTATTCATGTTGACTATTGCAACCCCCCTTATCTGCCTGTTTGGTGACAATAGTATGATCCTCTGCTAGAGATTTCAAAGTCCTCCATTCCATACCAGAAAACTTTCTCCAGTTGTACTTGGTAGATGATCCGAATTTCACTAAATCCCTAAGTACCAACTAAATTTCACTAAATCCCTAAGTACCAACTTTTCAAAAACTGAAATGGAGGAATCAGTACACGAGGGAATGAAATTGGATTTGTATTTAAATTTGCATGTTTCCATAATTTCAGAGTTACCAAAGTATTTATTTAATTTTAAATGTCTAATCAAAAGAGAAAAATCTACTGGATTCTTAAAGAGATCAAACAATGAAGTGGAAAGAAAACCAAGACCCAATCTACATCTCTTGTGATGTTAACTTAAAAAAAAAAAAAAAAGATTTACTACTAAGTTTGTCTCCTCCAGTGATGGCAGGGGCCTGCTTGAAGAAAAGAAGAGAAGAAGAAGAGAAGAAGAGATTGGATTTATACCCCGCCCTTCACTGCCCAAAGGCGTCTCAGAGCGGCTTACAAACTCCTTTCCCTTCCCCTCCCCACAACAGACACCCTGGGAGGTAGGTGGGGCTGAGAGAACTTCTGACAGAAACTGTCCTTGAGAGAACAGCTGTGCCAGAGCTTGTGACTGACCCAAGGTCACATCAGCAGGTGCAAGTGGAAGAGTGGGGGAATCAAACCCGGTTCTCCCAGATAAGAGTCCGCGCACTTAACCACTACACCGAACTGGCTCTCCACACCAAACTGGCTCTCCAAGAGGAGGAGGAGGAGGAGAAACCCTTAGTGCAACTCCAAGTGAATCAGTCATATAAATTAGATTCTTTCCCTGAGGTCAAAACCAAATCCGCCTTCAAGTTCTGAATATCTGTTACGCTGATCTGCCCAAGTTACATTCTTTTTTATACTGGAGGGAGCTCACCAGTTATAAACATGTGCACAATCTCTAGTGTCCCTGGCAAATTTCTTAACTTTACGTTCTTTATGTTTAGTCTCAAATTGTTTAACTGTCATTTCAGTCTCCTGAATATGATGATCATAAGTATTCTGAGATGTTTTGGTCTTCAGGGCTTGATCCAATTCAGCAATTTCAGTTTTTAATTATTCAGACTCCTCCAATGACTTTTGTATGACCAATAACATCAAGTCAAGGGAACATTTATTTACAACCGATGCCCATTTTGTCCTAAAATCATCAGTGCCCATAAACATGGCAGGAGGGTTATATACCCTCAGTCCCCTTGGAGTCCTGCTGGCTTTAATGTAATCTGTCAAGGAAATAGCTAGTTACCCTTTTATTAATAAACTCCAATTGAGGCCAATCACTGTCCTCATGACCTTGATGTCAATCTAAGGGGGTAGAAACACTAGATACACTAGATACAATTCTATCCTTGTCTTGGTCAGAAAATGTGAAAAAAAAGTGCCACTGAGACATAACTCGCAAAAGAACCAAAAGCAAGTCAGCTGCATGGTAAATGAAAACCCATGTAAAACAACAAACCATGTGAAATAATATGCAATTCAGCATGAATAAGTTAACTGTTCAATGTTTTTTATGTTCGGGGAGCTGACAGGCCTTTCGACAAGTGGCCGGGGGGCTGGGGGCTAGCCAGCTCAGAGTGGCCCATTGCGTGCTGAAGACTTTGACAGTGTGGTCCTTGGAGCTTCCCTGTCTGATGGAAAGGGGATAGCTGTCGTGGGTCTGGGTCTGACTGAGGCTGACCCCTCCTCAGATGAGGAGGAGACAGGGAACAACTCAGCCTCCTCTAGAGACAGCCTAGAGGAAGAACCCTCAGCGGTACCTGAGGAGGAAGAGTCCCCACAAGAGGTGCAGCCAGAAGGAGAGACCACTCCTGAGCCAGGGCCAGCAACCGCAGCTGCAGACACCCCAAGGCCACACTCCCCACCTAGTTCCCCTGAGTGCCCCAGACGTAGGGCACGTCAGAGGCTGACTTTGCAGGAATGAAGCTCCAGCAATGTCAACGAGAGGAGGTGTAAGCCTCTGCAGACTCAACTCCCAAGGGAGGAAGGATCTGTTTAAAATCCCTCGGTGCACCTGCTCCAGTGCAGGAACCTTATACCAAATTTTTTCATAATTATTTTTGAATAAATCTATATTTTTCATAGTCAATTCAATCCCTAAATACTTTGTCTTTGTAACCACTTCACACTGGATTTTCTCCTTCACAATTAAAACGGAAGGAGACATGTACAGATTCAAAGAGAACAATTTTGATGACTTTAAAGACATTTAATTCAAAACAATTATGGATTACAAATTTTTATCTTGGAATGTGAATGGACTAAATTCACCAAACAAAAGAAGATTAGTGAATCATTGGCTAGAGAAACAAAAATGTAATATAATTTGTTTGCAAGAAACACATATCAGAAAACAAGACAGTAAATATCTGATTAATAAAAAATTGGGAGAAGAATTTCATTCATTAGCAGCTAACAAGAAGAAAGGAACAGTGATATATATTACTAAAGAATTGGAACCTAAACAAATCTTCTCAGATAAGGAAGGCAGATATGTTGGCGTGGAAATAATGATGAATAGAAAAAGAACATTGCTTGTAAATATATATGCACCCAATGGTGCAAAAGAGACTTTTTTAATGACTTGACTAAAGAGTTGGACTGCTTAAATTATGATCAAATAGTTTTTGCAGGAGACTTTAATGGCACGGTGAACAACGTATTGGACAGAAAGTCTAATGCAATTGGAGAGGCAGTTGGAAAGCTGCCAAAAATTTTTTTTCAGTTAATGAAGCAAGAGAAACTAGAAGACATTTGGAGGAAATGGAATCCTAAGATAAAGGACTATACATTTTATTCTAACAGACATAATTCCTTTTCTAGAATTGACATGATTTGGATGTCAGAGGAGATGGCGCAAAAAACTTATAAAATCGAAATTTTACCGAAAAATAACTCAGATCATAACCCTTTACTTTGGATATCCAAAGAAAAACCAAAACAACTATATTGGAGAATTAATGAGGACTTATTGGACCAAAAACTAATTAATGAAACATTAAAAAAAGAAACGAAAATTTTTTTTGAAATGAATTTAGATAAAGGTACTGATATACAGGTCGTATGGGATACGTACAAAGCAGTAATGAGAGGTTTGCTTATCTCTCTGAACTCTAAAGATAAAAAACAAAGGATGCAACAACAAAATGACCTCCATGAGAAAATTCGACAAAAAGAAAAGGAACTAAAGAAAAGACCAGGGAAGAAAAAGATTATTAAAGAGATCCACTTTTTACAGGATCAATTGAATGTTCTACCAAATAGAGAATTATACTGGAATCTGAAGAAACTACAGCAAAAAGCATTTGAGGGTGCAAATAAACCAGGAAAATTTTTAGCGTGGCAACTGAAAAATAGAAAAGAAAGGAATTATATAAGTAAGATTACTGAAGATGGACAAGATGTTGTGAATTTGAAAGGCATAAAAAGAGCTTTCTTCAAATACTACGCCAAACTGTTCAAAAAGAAAGGAATTGACCAACAGAAAATTAAGAGATATTTGGAGACTATTGAAGTTCCAGAGCTGGGAAAACAATTCAAAGAGTTATTAAATGGATTAGTAACAAAGGAAGAGGTAACAATGGCGATAGAAGATGCAAAGTTGGGAAAAGCTCCAGGTCCAGATGGTTTTACTGCAAAATTTTACAAGAAATTTAAGGAGGAGCTAACCCCTATTTTAGTACTTCTGTCAAACGAAATAAGAAAGACTAAACGGATCCCAGATTCATGGAAGGAAGCAAATATCTCATTGATACCTAAAGAAGGTTTGGACTTAACTAATGTAAAGAATTATAGACCAATATCGCTATTAAACAATGACTACAAACTATTTGCAAAAATAATTTCGGAAAGGTTGAAAAAATATTTAAAAGATGCTATAGCGAAAGAACAAGCTGGTTTCTTACCAAATAGACAAATTAGAGACAATTTAAGAGTGGTGATTGATGCAATTGAATATTACGACAAACATCCAGAAAAAGAAGTTGGATTCCTCTTTTTAGATGCGGAAAAAGCTTTCGACAATTTAAATTGGGAGTTTATGCTGCAAGTTATTGAAAAAATGGATATAGGACAGTCTTTTCTAAACATGATTGTGGCAATTTATTCAAAACAGAAAGCAGCTTTGAATATAAATAAAGAAAGAACAGATTTTTTCCAAGTTCAAAAGGGAACACGACAAGGCTGCCCGTTATCTCCGTTATTGTTTATCTGGATATTGGAAATATTATTGACAGCGATAAGAAAAGATAATAGCATTGAAGGACTTACAGTGAAAGGCTTTGTTTATAAATATAGAGCATTTGCAGATGATGTAATGTTTATGATTCAAGATCCAATTGAGAATATACCACAATTGATGGAAAAAATTGAAGAATTTGGAACAGTCGTGGGATTCTACGTTAATAAAAGCAAAACGAAAGTGATATGCAAAAATATGACAAAACAGAGACAAATTGAACTTCAAGAGAAAATCCAGTGTGAAGTAGTTACAAAGACTAAATATTTAGGAATTGAATTGACTATGAAAAATATTGATCTGTTCAAAAATAACTATGAAAAGGTTTGGCACAGGATTCAGCAAGACATGAAGAAATGGGATACCTTGAATCTATCGTTATTGGGAAGAATAGCAACTGTAAAAATGAATGTTTTGCCGCGTTTGATGTTTTTATTTCAGACTATTCCAATACTAAAACAAAGGAAAATACTGGATACGTGGCAGAAAGAACTATCGAAATTTGTATGGGCAGGAAGAAAGCCAAGGATTAAAATGAAAATTTTATGTGATGCAAAGGAAAGAGGAAGACTACAACTGCCAAATTTAAGATTGTATTATGATGCCGTCTGCTTAACATGGCTGGAGCAGTGGATTAATCTTGAGAATAAAAAGTTATTGGCTTTAGAAGGACATGATAACAAGTTTGGATGGCATGCATATTCATGGTATGAAAAAGTAAAAATTGACAAGTTTTTCAAACACCACTTCATAAGACGATCACTGTTCGAGACTTGGACGAGATATAGAAAATTCTTCTCGGAAGAAAGACCACTTTGGATAGTACCAGCAGAAGTGATTAATCCATATTCAAGAAGTCAGGGTTTAGATTGGCTACCTTACAAAAGTCTTTTAAAATTAGAAGGGAAAAACTTTATACTAAAAGATAGATCTGATGTGGAATTTGAATATGATTGGTTGAAGTATAGACAGATTTATGACTTATTTAAGACCGATAAAAGAGAACATGGTTTTAGAGAAAATAATACTGAAATTGAAACTGTATGGGTTGGTAAGAGTAAAAAAATGATTTCTAAACTGTACAAGGTTTTATTGAAATGGTATACTGAGGATGAAATTGTAAAAGAGCAAATGATAAAATGGGCAGTAAATGTTAATAATGAGATACTTATGACATCTTGGGAATATTTGTGGAAAAAGTCAATGAAAATTTCAACTTGTGTAAATGTTAAAGAGAATTGCTATAAAATGATGTACAGATGGTATATGATGCCTAAAAAAATTGCTATTATAAATGACAGTATGTCTAACAAATGTTGGAAATGTAAGAAAAATGAAGGGTCTTTTTACCATATGTGGTGGACATGTGATAAAGCAGTAAATTACTGGACTGAGATCCACAATGAGATACAAAAAATTTTGAAATGTACTTTTAAGAAAGACCCACAGATGTTATTGCTAGGTCTTAAAATGGAAGAAATAAATGTAGCCAAGAGAACATTATTATGGTACTTGGTTACAGCAGCCAGATTGACTTTTGCTCAGTGTTGGAAACAAGATAAAGTACCTGAAACATGGGAATGGATTAAAAAGACGTTGTTTATGGCAGAAATGGACAAATTAACAAGAAAATTAAACAACGAAGAAGACGAAACCTTTTTCGGAGATTGGAAAGACTTTCAAGAATACTTGTTGAAAAATTGGGATGTTAAACGTGGTTTGATTTGTTTTGATAGCTATTGAGGAGAAGTGGAAAGAGATCTAGATCTTTGAATTGTTACCATTAGTAAAAGAAAATAAGTTTAGTAGTAAATGTAATTGAATAAGAGAGAAATCAATGGGGTTGGAGCAGTGCGGGAAGCCTTGTTTGGGGGGGAGAGGGCGAAAGAAAAATGGGTATGTATTGGTTTGTTTAAATTGTATGAACATGAAAATATATCCAATAATAAATTGTATTTACCACACTGGATTTTCTCCTGAAGTTCCATTTGCTTCTGTTTCGTCATATTTTTACACATCACCTTTGTTTTGCTTTTATTAACATAAAAGCCAGCCAAATCTCCGAAATCTTTAATTTTTTGCATCAGTCGTGGTATATTCTCAGTTGGGTCTTGAATCATAAACATTACATCATCCGCAAAAGCTCTATATTTATATGTAAAACCTCTCGTTGTCAATCCTTTGATGTTCTTGTCCTCTTTTATTTTCCCCAATAATACTTCCAATGTCCAAATAAACAATAGTGGAGATAGGGGGCCAATCTTGTCTCGTCCCTTTTCGCACTTTAAAATATTCTGTTTTCTCTTTGTTAACATTCAATGCCGCTTTTTGGTCTGAATAAATTGCAGTAATCATATTTTAAAAAGATTGACCTACTTCCATTTTCTCTATCACTTGCAACATAAAGTCCCAATTCAAATTATCAAAAGCTTTTTCTGCATCCAAGAAGAGGAATCCAACTTCCTTTTCAGGGTGTTTATCACAATATTCAATTGCATCTATCACCACTCTTAAATTGTCTCTGATTTGCCTATTCGGTAAAAAGGCAGCTTGTTCTTCTGTTATAACATCTTTCAAATAATTTTTCAGCCTTTCAGAGATTACTTTAGCAAACAGTTTGTAGTCATTATTCAGGAGGGATATTCGTCTGTAGTTCTTCACATTAGTTAGGTCCAAACCTTCTTTGGGTATAAGCAAAATATTTGCTTCTTTCCATGACTCTGGAATCCGTTTTGTCTCTCTTATTTCATTTGACAAAAGTACAAGAATTGGGGATAGCTCATCCTTTAATTTTTTATAAAATTTTGCAGTAAATCCATCTGGACCTGGAGCTTTCCCCAATTTTGCTTCTTCTATTGCACTAACAATTTCTTCGTTTTTAATTGGACCATTAAGCACTTCTTTCATTTGTTGTCCCAATGTTGGTACTTCAATATTCTCCAAATATTTCTTAAGTTTCTGTGCATCAATACATTTCTTTTGAAACAATTTGGCATAAAAATTGAAAAAGACTCTCTTTAAGCCATTCAAGTCCACAATATCCTTTCCATCTTCTATTATCTTGTTTATAAAATTTCTTTCACGTCTATTTTTTAATTGCCATGCTAAGAATTTTCCAGGTTTATTCGCACCCTCAAATGATTTCTGTTGCAATTTCTTTAAGTTCCAATACAATTCTCGATTTGACAATACATTTAACTGGTCTTGTAGCATATGGATTTCTCTTATAATCTTTTTCTTCCCTGGTTTTTTCTTTAACTCTTTTTCTTTCTGTCGGATCTTTTCCTGTAAATCATTTTGTTGTTGCAATCTTTGCTTTCTATCTTTAGTATTTAATGAAATAAGCAGTCCCCTTATAACCGCTTTATATGCATCCCAAACAATTTGTAATTCCGTGCCTTTGTTCAAATTTGTTTCAAAAAAGTTCTGTGTTTCCCTACGCAACGTCTCATTAACTATTTTCTTGTCCAGTAAGTCCTGATTAATTTTCCAGTATAATTGTTTAGGTTTTTATCTCGACATCCAAAGTAAGGAGCTGTGGTCAGAATTATTTTTTGTTAAAATTTCAATCTTTTGAGTCTTCGATGCTAACTCCTCCGACATCCAAATCATATCAATCCTTGAGAAAGAGTCATGTCTATTGGAGTAAAAAGTATAGTCTTTTGCTTTGGGATTCTATTTCCTCCAAACATCTTCCAGTTTCTCTTGTTTCATCAGTTTGAAGAAAACTTTTGGTAATTTCCCCGCCACATCTCCAACTTTTTTTTTTAACGTCTGTCCAGTAGGTTGTTCACTGTACCATTAAAGTCTCCTGCGAAGACAACCTGATCATAAGTTAATTGTTCCATCTCATTTGTCAAATCTTTAAAAAAAATTTCTTTAGCTCCATTGGGTGCATACAAGTTTACAATCAAATCTTTTTCCTGTGTATCATTATTTCTACTCCAATATACCTCCCATCATTGTCCACAAAAATTTGTTTGGGTTCCAATTCTTTTTTAATATAGATCACTGTTCCTTTATTCTTTTTAGTCGCTAGTGAAAAAAATTCTTCTCCCAATTTCTTGTTTATCAGATATTTATAGTCCTGTTTTCTGATGTGAGTTTCCTGCAAGCAAATTATATTGCTCTTTTGTTTTTCCAGCCAATGATTTACTAATTTTCTTTTGTTAGGTGAATTAAGTCCATTTACATTCCAAGATAGCGTTTTGTATTCCATGGTGTCTTGATTTATATATCCAAAAACTCTTCAAAATTATTTTCTTTGAACCTATACAAGTCTCCTTCTGATTTGATCATAAATCTCACTGAGTTGTATGTGAATGACAATCCTTGAGGTATTTCCCATCTAAATCTAATTCCCATTGCCTTTAGTTTGTCAACCAATTTTTTATATTTCTTTCTGTCTTGTAGCATGACCCTTGGGATTTCTCTTAATATTATTACCTTTTTGCTGTCAATTTCCAATGGTTGTGTGAATTGCTTCTTGAAAAAATCCTCTTTCATTTTTCTTGTCACAAACTGCACATTGACATCTCTGGGTAATTTTTTCCTCTGAGCATACGTTGAGTTTACTCTGTAGATTAAGTTGAAATCCGAGTCTAGATCTCCTTGATCCTCACCAATGTATGCCATCAATGTTGTTATTACCAACGCACGTATATCTTGGCCTTCTGCCTCCTCAATTCCTTTGAGCCTCAGGTGGTTTTGTGTAGCTCTGTACTCCATCATAGATTCTAACCTTGTGTTCTCCTGGAGGGTATTTTTAATTTTTTGTTCTAGCTCCGTCGACTTAGCTGCTAAACCTTGGACTTTTTTTTTAACTTCTTCTGTATCTTTTTTAAACTCTGCCACTTCTGCTAGGACCAGTTCTTTCATAGCTGCCATATTCTTCTCTTGCATTTGCACTTGTACTTGTTCTATTTGCTCCAATTGTTTTTCCATTTGCTGTTTTATCTGTAATTCCATTTGTTTTGTCTGTAGTTCCATCTGTTTTCCAAGACTCTGTACTGCCTCCATCCTCCTCCTCTCCATAGCCTCTATTGCTGCCTGCCATTCTTTTTTGTCTTTTGCTGCCATCCTGGGGCTTGATGTAGAGGCGGCCCTTTGTCTTCGCCTCAAATCCGTTTTGAAAACTTTTAAATGTCACCAAATCTCTTTTCTTCTAGGTATTCAGTCAAATCGCCACCTTTATGTGTTTCTTATCTTTATTTTTATAGTTCAAAATTCAATTTTAAAAATTAGTCCTCCTCAAAATGGCGGGTGCAATTTCTCTATGGTTTTTTGGCAAGAGTAGGCTATTTTATAACTTCCGGTTTGATGTCCGTCCCGAAAGTCCAACTTCCTGTGCAGCACACTAACTCTTCCTACTCCTTCCGGTTACTCAGTCTATTCAAAAGCCTCTCTTGCCTCCAACTCGTCTTTTCTCAGCTGGAACTTGTTTTTAGTAACACAGATTCACATCAGTTTCGTTTTTACAGCTTGCCATTAATCTCTGACTAGCCACAGGAATGCAAAACAAAAATTTTCACATTCTAGAAAGCTTCTTTCGATTCCAAACAAAGCAGATTACATCAGGAATACTTTTCTGCACTTAACCGCTTGATTCAAATTTCTCTATGTCTTCAAATCGGTAAGCAAAAGTTCTTTGTTACCTTGAAGTTCGATCTCGGGGTTTCGCATTGCTTCTTCTTAACTTAAAGTTGACTTTGATGATAAAGAGGTCGGTTTAGCCCGATTAGCCCCTGTAGAGTTGTTTCGCATCTGCCCACTCCACGGGGGGGGGATCAAAGCTTAGACAGGCTTCCTCCAAAGCCTGCCCATGCCAATCTCAACCCCCGTTTGGACTTAGCTGCTTGCTTGCCATTCCCCCGCCTGGGGAGTGTTGCGTTGGACCGATAAGAGGCCCAAACTGTCAAAACGGGCTATCATTCACCCTGCACAGTTCGCAGAGTGCGGCAACTCGCCATTTTAACTCCGACCGGAAGCCTTTCTCAGTGCAGGAACAACTCTGCAAAATCAGACCTGCTTCTGAGTGTGCAGCAGTTATTCCTTGCCTCTGTAAACTTGCATTCTTGAAACGACTTCATAGCTATCTGACCTTTGGCTTTCTCACTGACCTTGATTCTGGCTTGTGTCTTTAGCTTCTAGCTTATTGCCTCGGTGGCTCCCAGCCAAGTCAGTACAACAGCTGTTTCCAGCAGGGTCTCACAGCGCATGAGCCAGAAACCCTGTGGCACTTGCCAGTGGCCTTCAGACCATTCCCCACAGCCTGAGGAAGGGCAAGAGAGACACTCAGGCATCACATACAAAGGACTGGGAGAGAGGAGCTGGAGAAGTTCTGACAGGAACCACCAGACAGCACGACAGGTGGCTAGATTTTGTGCCCAAGTTTACAAAGAATGTAAAATACATAGCAATTAGATTTTTCAATCTTTTATCAAAATTATACACAAATTTTATGGCTGTCTTATTTTACCTCTATGTTATAGTCACAGTCACAGTTTTTAAAATTTAAGTATGCAATATACAAAGCAATAGAAGATGCCAAATTAGGGAAAGCTCCAGGACCAGATGGATTTACCATAAAATTTTACAAAAAATTAAAGGAGTAGTTGACCCCGATTATGGAACTCCTAATAAATGAAATTCAATTGACTAAGGCAATACCAGAATCTTGGAAAGAAGCCAACATATCACTTATACCCAAGGAAGGACAAGATTTGACAGATGCAAAAAACTATAGACCAATTTCACTACTCAATAATGACTACAAACTGTTTGCCAAAGTAATTTCGGAGAGATTGAAGAATTATTTAAAAGATGTCATAAGAGAAGAACAAGCCGGTTTTTTACCAAATAGACAAATTAGAGACAACTTAAGGATTGTGATCAATGCAATTGAATACTATGATAAACATTCGGAAAAAGAAGTTGCTTTTCTATTTTTAGATGCTGAAAAAGCCTTTGACAATTTAAACTGAGAATTTATGTTTTAAGTGCTTGATAGAATGGACATCGGGCAGCCCTTTTCAAATATGATTAGGGTGATATATTGTGAACAAAAAGCATCGTTGAATGTAAATAAAGAGATGACGGAATATTTTAAAGTTCAAAAAGGGACCAGACAAGGATGCCCGTTATCTCCTTTACTATTTATTTGGATTTTGGAAGTGATGCTGAATAAAATAAAAGAGGATAAAGATATAAAAGGACTTACAATTAGAGGTTTTGAGTACAAATACAGGGCTTTTGCAGATGATGTAATGTTTACAATTGAAGATCCAGTAATCAATGTACCACTACTGATGGAAAGGATTAAAGAATTTGGAGATTTGGCTGGATTTTACATGAATAAGAACAAAACAAAGTTACTTTGCAAAAACATGAGAAAAGAAAATCAATTGGATTTACAAGAAAAAGTTCAATGTGAAGTGGTGAAGAAAACTAGATATCTGGGAATTGAGATTACAACGAAAAATATAGACTTGTTTAAGAACAATTATGAAAAGACCTGGACTAAAATCCAACAAGACATTAAAAAAATGGAATACTTTGAATTTATCACTTTTGGGCAGAATCTCGGTAGCCAAAATGAACATTTTACCTCATCTGTTATTTCTATTTCAGACAATCCCGATAGTGAAAGACTGTAAAATGTTGAATTTATGGCAAAAAGAGATTTCAAAGTTTGTGTGGGCCGGAAGGAAACCAAGGATTAAAATGAAGATTCTCTGTGATGCAAAAGAAAGGGGAGGTTTCCAACTCCCTAACTTTAGACTATACCATGATGCTGTGTTTGGCTTGGCTTGAACAATGGATTAATTTGGACAATAGAAAACTGTTGGCGTTAGAAGGACATGATCGTAAATTTGGATGGCACGCCTACCTATGGTATGAAAAGTCTAAAGTGGATAACCTTTTTAAACACCACTTCATAAGGAGATCACTATTCATGACGTGGATGAGATATAAGAGGTTCGTTTTTGAAACTAGACCGTTGTGGATTGTTCCGGCAGAAGTAATCAAACCACGTTCAAGGCACAAAGGGAAAGATTGGGTACCCTACAGAGACATCTTGAAGATTGAGGGAAGTAGTTTCGTGATGAGAGCTAGAGAGGAACTGGAATTTGAATATGATTGGTTAAATTACAGGCAGATTTATGATTTATTTAAGACTGATAAAATGAGGTATGGTTTCAGGAAAGAAAATAATGAAATTGAAATGGTGTGGGTAGAAAAAGGTAAAAAAATGATTTCTAGAATTTATAAGATTTTGTTAAAATGGTATACTGAAGATGAGATTGTAAAAGAACAAATGGTGAAATGGGCTATAAACATAAATAGAGACATAGAAATGTCGTCATGGGAATGTTTGTGGAAAAAGTTGATTAAAATTTCAACATGTGTTAATGTGAAGGAAAACTGTTATAAAATGATGTATAGATGGTATATGACGCCTAAAAAAATTGCTAATATGAATGAGAACATGTCTAACAAATGTTGGAAGTGTAAGAAAAAAGAGGGCTCCTCTTACCATATGTGGTGGACATGCGAAAAAGCGGTTGCTTTTTGGACTGAGATTCATAATGAAATTCAGAAAATCTTGAAATGTACTTTGAAGAAAGAACCAGAAATGCTCCTTTTAGGGCTCAGACTGGAAGAAGTTAAAGTGACAAAGAGAACATTGTTATGGTACTTAATTACAACGGCAAGAATGACTTATGCTTAACTCTGGAAGCAGGAGCAGATACCTGATAAATGGGAATGGATAAGGAAAATGATTTTTATGATAGAAATGGACAAAATGACAAGAAAGCTTAATGGAAAAGAAGACGAAGAATTTTTATCAGAATGGAAAGATTTTAAAGACCATCTAGCATCCAATTGGGATGTGAAGAATAGGTTGCTTTGCTTTGATAATTATTGAGTATAGAAGTGCAGTAAGAAAAGGAATTGTATTAGAAGTGTTACCTAATAGTGAGAAATAGAAAAGGAAAATATTGAAAATGATGATTGAATATTGAATAAGAATTCAATGTAAGAAAATTGTGATAGAAATATTAATGGGGGTGGAGCATCGCTGGAAGCCAGGGGAGGGGGGACAGGAAACTGTGAAAAAGGATATGTTAAGAATTCGTTATCAATTATGGAACGTATTATATCCTGTTAATAAAAATTTCTTTTAAAAAAATTTAAGTATGCCACTGTTGGTTGTATCTCATATTTATTATTCAAATGTTTTTATGTAAAATGACTGAGTGCGCTGGTCATTGACTGTAACAATAAATTTCATTTGATTTGAAGGCTGGAACGTCCTTCAAGGTGCCTACATCACATTCGGGGGTTCGGGCTGACATGGGGTTGAACAACATAATTTCTGCCTGTGGGATTTTCTCCCATCAGTCCGGGCAGCAGGGAGGGGAGAGGGGGTCCCCCAGTCAGAGCCCTCCCACCACAAGAAGGTAACTGGGAAGTCTCAGTGGCTCTCTGGGAAGTCTCTGTTTAAAAGTTACAGGGCTGTAAATTGGGGGGGGGGGAATCTCCAGGTTCTGCCTGGAAACTGGTAACCCTACCTCTGAGGGGTAGGGGACATAGAGTTCCTCAGAGTTCTCTGTCAGGATGACACATGCAGACAAGCCAATCTACTAGGTAGTGAGTTTGAACTAATCAAATAATGCACTCAAAAGCTATTTTAATTAATATTGTTACACAAACAAAACTGAATTTTAAAGATGGCAATAGCTATAGCCAGGGCTCTTTGTGTAGCTGTTATGTATGAGACTTAAGGCAGCAGCTCATGAACAATGATTCAGCTTTATTTACAGAAGGTAGGAAACAACACGAAAAGAGGAGAGCAACAGGCCTTCTTTTAAACTATCTGGGCTGGCATAGCCACGCCCCTTGCTGCATAAATAACCAATCAAAACAGTAAGATAACAACCAATACATTTGTCTCCCTCCATAACCTTCTAGCTTCCTGATTGGCCTGCTACGCAGAGTAGCCAATCAGAGTTTGGTCTTCTGGATATCAGGCCTAGATAGGAGTGAGATTCAAGCTCTGTTATTTATGTATACCAAATACATAACAGTAGCAGGAACTCCTTTGCATCTTAGGTGACACACTCCTAATGTAGCCAATCCTGCAAGAGCTTACAGAGCTCTTCTTGCAGGGGCTACTGTAAGCTCTTGGAAGATTGGCTACATTAGGGGTGTGTCTCCTAATATGCAAAGGAGTTCCTGTTACAAAAAGAGCCCTGGCTATAATTATTTATTACTGCTGTTGTCTGATCTTTCAATTGTAATACATGTTGTTGTTGATGATGATAATTAGTTATTTTAAATACTTTTTCCCCTGCTGTCATGATCCTGGGTCTATAGTGGTGAGGCCTACAGGCTCTAGGGAGCCCTAATGGCTCCAGGGCAACCTGTATCAAAGTGACCACAAGGCCTACATTTCCCTCTGGATCCGGTGATTGGCTAATGGGACTGCAGAGATCCATTCCTGTGGAGGAACTGGCAGCTTCAGAGAGTAGATTCTATGGCATTATGCTTTGCTCCCTAAACACTACCCTCCCTACACTCCACTACTAAATCTTTTTTAAAAATATATTTTTTTATTTCCAAATTTTCCAAGAAAGAAAGCAATGAAGCCAGTAAGGGGACGTAGAAACCAGTTCAGAACCATAATAACAAATACAAGGTAATTCAGGAACAGAGACTGATAACAAAGTGAAAAAGAAATTCAAAAGTGCAACATTTTCAAATAGCTCTTACCAAGTGAAGATAGAAAAGATTTCTGGCTTTGTTGTTGTTGTTCAGTCTCTTTGCGACCCCATGAACTGTATCACGCAAGGCCCTCCTGTCTTCCGCCGTCCTCCAGAATTTTCTTAATGTCATGTTAATTGCATCGATAACACTGTCTAACCATCTCATCCTTTACCATCCCATTCTTCTTTTACCTTCAATCTTTCCCAACATCAGGGTCTTCTCCAGTGAGGGCTCCCTTCTCATTTGGTGGCCAAAGTAGTTGAGCTTCAGCTTCAGTATCTAGCCTTCCAGGGAACAGTCAGGGTTGATTTCTTTTAGGATTGACTAATTTGATTTCCTTGCAGTCCAAGGGACTCTCAAGAGTCTTCTCCAGCACCATAATTCCAAAGCATCCATTCTTTGCCATTCAGCCTTCCATATGGTCCAGCTCTCGCAGCCATACAGTACTACTGGGAATACCATCGCTCTGACCATACAGACTTTTGTTGGCAGGGTGATGTCTCTACTTTTTATTATGCTGCCTTAGATTTGCCATAGTTTTCTTCCCAAGGAGCAGGCGTCTTTTAATTTCATGGCTGCAGTCACCAACTGCAGCGATCTTGGATCCTAGGAACATGAATTCTGTCACTGCTTCCATGACTTCCCCTTCTATTGGCCAAGGAGTGATAAGGCCAGATGCCATAATCTTAGTTTTTTTGATGTTGAGTTTCAAGCAAACTTTTACGCCCTCCTCTTTCAGCTTCAGCAGGTGGCTCTTTAGGTTGTCTTCACTTTCTGCCATTAGAGTGTTATTGTCTGGATAACTGAGATTGTTGATGTTTTTTCCAGAAATCTCAATTCTGGCTTGTGATTCATCCAGGCCAGCATTTTGCATGATGTACCCTGCATATAAATAAATAAGCAGGGCGACAATATACATCCTTGCATTCCAGGATGTCTGGCTTGAGGCCAGTGATCACACTGTTGTGGTTGTCAACGACATCGAGGTCCTTCTTGTATAGTTCTTCTGTGTATTCTTGCCATCTCTTCCTAATCTCTTCTGCTTCTCTTAGGTCCCTACTATTTTTGTCCTTTATCATGGCCAGGTTTGCACAGAACATTCCCTTGATTTCTCCACATTTCTTGAAGAGATCTCTAGTCCTTCCCAGTCTATTGTTTTCCTCTATTACTTTGCATTGTTCATTCAGGATGGCCTCCATATCTCTCCTTGCTGTTGTCTGGAAATCTGCATTCAGTTGGGTAAATCTTTCCCTTTCACCTTTTCACCTTTGCCTTTCACTTTCCTTCTTTCCTCTGCTATTTGTAAAGCCTCGTCAGACAGCCACTTTGCTTTCTTGCATTTCTTTATCTTTGGGATGGTGCTGATTGCTGCCTCCTGTACAAGGATGTGATCTAGGTCAAACCTGAATGGCCTAGTGGTTTTCCCAACTTTTTTCAGGTTAAGCCTGAATTTTGGAAAGAGTAGCTCATGATTTGAGCCACAGTCAGCTCCAGGTCTTGTTTTTACTGACTGTAGAGCTTCTCCATCCTTGACTGCAAATGACAATCAATCTGATTTTGGTGATGTCTATGTGTAGAGTCACCTCTTAGGTTGTTGGAAGAGGGTATTCACTATGACCAGTGTGTTCTCTTGACAAAACTCTGTTAGCCTTTGCCCTGCTTCATTTTGTTCTCCAAGGCCAAACTTGTCCGTTATTCCGGTTACCTTTTGACTTTCTACTTTAGCATTCCAGTCCCCTATGATGATAAGGACATCTTTTTTTGGTGTTAGTTCTAGGAAGTGTTGTAGGTCTTCATAGAACCGGTCCATTTCAGCCTTCTCTGTGTCAGTGGTTAGGGCATAGACTTGGATTACTGCAATGTTGAATGGTTTGCCTTAGATTCAGACTGAGATCATTCTGTCATTTTTGAGATAGTATCCTATTATTTTTCATTCTCTTGTTGACTATAAAGGCCACACCATTTTTTCTATGGGATTCTTGGCCACAGTATTAGATATAATGGTCTTCTGAATTAAATTCACCCATTCCTGTCCACTTTAGTTCACTAATTCCCAAGGTGACGATGCTCATTCTTGCCATCTCATGTTTGACCACATCCAACTTACCTTGATTCATAGACCTTACATTCCAGGTTCCTATGCAGTATTGTTCTTTGCAGCATCGGACTTTTCTTTCACCATCAGACACATCCACAGCTGAGCATCCTTTCAGCTTTGGCCCAGCCACTTCACTCTTTCTGGGGTTACTCATACTTGCCCTCTGCTCTTCCCCAGTAGCATACTGGACACCTTCCGACCTGAGGGGCTCATCTTCCGGTATCATATCTTTTCGCCTTTTGTTACTGTCCATGGGGTTTTCTTGGCAAAGATACTGGAGTGGGTTGCCATTTCCTTCTCCAGTGGATCAAGTTTTGACTAGACGTGTTCAAACATTTAACAGTCACAACTTTACAGGGTGACCCTGCCAATAGCGTACATTCTCAGTTACACATAACATTTTAATAGTGTGCAACAAGGAAGTCAAAAATAAATTAGGTCATGATAAAATCTATTTTTGGAAGGATATTATTATTTCTAATGTGAAAATATTTGAACCATGGGATCAGTTCTCCTTGTCTAATAAATCAATTATGTGAGTTATGCCAGCCTTGTGCCAGTTTTCAAAAGGCCTGAGATTCTTTACCCAGAGAAAACCACAATTGATTCAAAAATTTTGAAAAATGAGATACTCCAGGGATTAAATGTTTTCGTTTTCTGTTCCATATTTTCAGTGAGGTCTCTAGAAACTTATTGTAGTCTTTTAATTTGTGTCTGTGCTGGAGGAAGTTCCAAAAATACACCTCCAATGAGCGTGGAGTTGTGAATGATTTTTCTATTTGTCTCCAGCTGTCCAGGGGATAGACAACAAACCTGTGCGCCGCACTGGCTATGTCTGAAGCCTCATAGTGTACTGTCAAATCTGGCAGATCCAGAGCCCCTTTCTGAGCCAATTTGTATAAGGTAGAGAATGAAAATCTGTGCTTTTCGTTCCACCACCAAATCTTCAGGAATTTCCCAAACTGGAATTGGCAACACTAGGGGGCAGTGTGGTGTAGTGGTTAAAGTGTTGATCTAAGATCTGGGTAAACCCAGGTTCGAATCCCCACTCTGCCAAGGAAGCTTGCTGGGTGACTTTGGGCCAGTCATATGCTCTCAGCCTCACCTACCTCACAGGCTTGCTGTGAGGAGAAAACAGAGGCCAAGAGAATGATGTAAGCTGACTTGGGTGTCCATTAGGGAGAAAAGAAGAAGAAGAAGAAGAAGAAGAAGAAGAAGAAGAAGAAGAAGAAGAAGAAGAAGAAGAAGAAGAAGAAGAAGAAGAAGAAGAAGAAGAAGAAGAAGAAGAAGAAGAGGAGGAGGAGGAGTTTGGATTTATACCCCGCCCTTCGCTGCCCAAAGGCGTCTCAGGGCGGCTTACAAACTCCTTTCCCTTCCCCTCCTGACAACAGACACCCTGTGAGGTAGGTGGGGCTGAGAGAACTTCTGACAGAAACTGTCCTTGAGAGAACAGCAGTACCACAGCTTGTGACTGACCCAAGGTCACATCAGCAGGTGCAAGTGGAGGAGTGGGGAATCAAACCCGGTTCTCCTAGATAAGAGTCCACGTACTTAACCACTCCACCAAATGGCCCCCCGCCCCCTGCCCCCCTGCCAGCGAAGCACCCCAGCGGGGCTCAGGAGGCGACGGTGGCAGCAGAGCTTGCCCACCCTCCCCCCCGCCGGCACACCCCCTCCCCCTCCCCCTGCCACCCTCCCCTCTCTTCCAAGCCGGCGCTGGGAGGGAAGGGGCGGAGGTTTGAACTCCTGCCTCTTCCCTGGCCTGCCTCGGTGCCCCGCGGCTGCAGAGTACTGAGGCAAGCTGGCGCTCCGAGGGAAGGGGTGGGGGTTTAAACCCCATGTCTTCCCTGGCTTGCCTTGGCACCCCCGTGGCTGTGGAGCGCCGAGGCAAGCCAGTGCTGGGAGGGAAGGGGTGGGGGTTTGAACCTCCACCCCTTCCCTGACTTTCCTGGGGGCCCTGTAGCTGCAGAGCCTCCAGGAAAGCCGGCGCTGGGAGGGAGGGGGCAGAAGCTAGAACCCCCACCCCTCCCCTGGCTTTCCTGGGGGCCCCGCAGCAGTGGAATTCTGAATCTCCTAGGCAACCTGCACACCTCCCTACATTCCAGAGCATGAAAAGTTGCAGACCATCCCTCCCTCCTACCCTTCCATCCATCCGATGTCAGGATTACCTGACATTCTGCCCCTCTGATACTAGACCCGCCCCCTCCAGGTTTCTGGGGGTATAGTTTGTGAAACCAGCGGAGCAAACGCGGGGCGTGAACATGTTCCTCCCTCACCCATTCCCTCTGTTCAGGCCCAAAATCCACCCACTCAATTAAATAATACAAGCAGTTTCGAGAAATTTTCGAATCAAGAATATCAGTGACTTCGTAGTGTGGTTCCCCCCCCCACCATCAAGGGGGGCGGCGCTGGTTGTTGTGGCCTCCATTGGTTCTTCCCAGGCGAACGTCTTAGTAACCTGAGGTGAAATACAGGATGAATTGTTCTTAACGACTTGGGCAAGATCAGTTCAACAGTCACAGCATTAATTACCCTTTTTATTTCAAAAGGTCCCACGTACTTCCAACTCAGTTTCCAACTGGGCTGGAGTCCCTTGATGTTCTGGGTGGGTAAATACACAAATTCCCCTGGTTTAGGGTCTCACCCTTTGTCCCTCTTCTTGTCTGCCTGAGCCTTATACAATGATTTGGCATCGTCCAAAGTCTGTGCCAAAAGAGGCCATGCCGCCTGGAGTTATTTGCACCAGTCCCCTGCTTACCCATCCGGCAGAGACTGTTGAGACAGAAACGGGAGGGGAGGGGCCTCATAACCATGCACTGCCATGAAAGGGGAGACCCCTGTGGACGTATCGGAGACCACCTTAGTGGGTAGAGTATGGAGTCTCATGACATGTTGTAAGAAAGCTCTTGCAAGTTTCTTTGCCGATGGGATCGATTTAAAGGGAACAAAATGAGCTTGTTTAGAAAACAGATCCACCACAACCCAAATGATGGTCTTCCCCCCACTGGGAGGTAAGTCCATTATAAAATCCATAGAGATCACCTCCCAGGGCCGTGTGGGGGTCGGCAGTGGCTGTAGTAAGCCCGGTGGCTTCCTGGGGCGAGGTTTGCTCATTAAGCACGTCTGGCAAGCTTGTACAAACAAAGACAAATCTTTCCTCATCCCTGGCCAACAAAATTGTCTTTGGAGCAACTGTAGCGATTTAACAAAACCTGTGTGACCTGCAAGTTTAGTTCCTCGCGCCCACTCCATAATTTCCCCCCTCAAGGAGAGTGGGATGAAGAGTTTCTCATTTTTCCTCCAACAGCCCTGTGCATCTCGAGTCACCCCCCCTCCAAGGAGCTGTGGTCAGCGTCAGAAAGGGCGGAGGCGAGTCTCTGCTCACAGGAGGGAGTCGGGGGAAGGGTAGGTGGCCGTTTGGTTTAGCTACATGTTGTCACCACCCCTCCCAACTGGGAAGGCGTGAACACCGAATCCCGGACCTCCTCCCTCTTGCTGTCGTGTTGGGGTAGGTGGGACAAGGCATCAGCCAGAGAGTTCGCCTTGCCCGGGAAATGGTGCAACGTAAAATTAAACTTAGAAAAGAAGTCAGCCCACCGGAGTTGCTTTGCATTCAGGTTCCATGGAGAGCGCAACAATTCGAGGTTTTTGTGATCAGTCCATACTTCGAACGGCACTCGTGCTCCCTCAAGCCAGTACCGCCAGGTTGAGAGGGCTAACTTTATCGACCCTGCCTCTTTCTCCCACACCGACCAGTTTCTCTCGGTGTAATTAATTTTTTTTGACACATAAGCTAGGGGGTGAAGTTTCCCATCACCCCCCTCCTGCAAGATGGCCCCTCCAATAGCGACATCCAAGGCGTCAACATGAACAACAAATTTTTCAATTCGTTTGGGTGTGCTAAGATGGGTTCTGATGTGAACAAGGATTTCAGCTGGTTAAACGCTTCTTGGCACTCGGCCGTCCACTCCAGCTTAGCCCCCGGTCTAGTACTGTCCGGACCCTTCCCCTTAGTCTTCAGGAGGTCTGTGAGGGGTAGGGCCACCTGGGCGAAGTTTGCTAAAAACGATCTGTAAAAATTCGCGAACCCGAGGAATGTTTGTAAATTGCCTCTGTGTTTTGGGGGGCTCCCACCCCACTACGTCCTGGACCTTTGCCGTGTCCATTTCAACCCCTCTCTGGGAAATGCGGTAGCCCAAGAAAGAGATCTCGGACCGATGGAACTCACACTTGGACAGCTTGGCATACAGCTTGTGCTTGTGCAACGTTTGGAGCACATCACGCACCAACTTGATGTGAGACTGTTTGTCAGAGGAATACAGCAAGATATCATCAAGGTAAACAAGGACCTCCTTGAATAAATGCTTATGCACTACTTCGTTGATCAAGTTCATAAATACATCAGGGGCCCCTTGTAAGCCGAACGGCATCACCAAGTATTCGAATTGGCCTAGCGGGGTATTGAACATGGTTTTGTACTCATCTCCCTCCCTGATGTGCATCCGAAAGTACGCGTCTCTCAGGTTGAGCTTAGAGAAAATCCCCCCCCCGCTACGGCCACGAGCAAGTCTTTGATCTACGGTAGCGGGTAAGCATTAGTGGTCGAAACTGCATTGAGTCCCCGGTAGTCCGTGCAAAGTCTCAACCCCCCATCCTTCTTTTTCTGGAACAACACAGGGGCAGCGCAGGGCGAGGATGCAGGCCGGATAAAACCCCTCGCCAAATTCTTATCAATGAATTTTCTCGGCCGGACTCATAGAATACAGTTTCCCCTTGGGCAGTTTCTGGTTGGGTTGTAGTTCTATGGCACAATCAGAGTTTCTATGGGGGGGTAATTCATCTGCCTCCTCCTCCTCAAACACAGTTGATAAGTCCCAATAGTCTCAGGGGATCGAGTCCTGTTCTGCCTCCGCCAACCCCACCGGTACCGTGTTAACTCCCTGGGGGGTGGTGCCCCAAGCGTTTTTCCAGACGTGAGTCTCGCAGCGAGGGGAGATGAAGTTGACTACCCCCACCTCCCACAGTATGTGCGGGTCATGGTCGAAAAACCATGGGCTACCCAAGACCAGTGGGAACCTTGCCTCTGAGGTTACAACGAAGGGCCTCACCTCCCAGTGCTTCCCCACCCCCATTCACAATGGTACAGTCTCGTACTTGCAGGGCTCCCGCATCGTGGAGCCATCCATTTGTGTAAAGATCAAGGGCTCCGCCAACTTTATTACTTTAGTTCCCAACCCCGTTACCATGGAGGGATTTATAATGTCTCTCCCGCACCCCGAGTCTACCAAGGCCCGTACTCTTACAATGGGTCTGTAGTTTGGGATCCATTAAAGTCACAGTCACAAAGAAGGGGGAAGTAGCCCAGGTTACTGAGAAAGGGGAGAGGGTGGTCACCCAGGAAGGGGAGAACCAGCCCATCTCAAACCCTGAGGGAGGGCATTCCCAAGGGGAAGAAGGGTGCCTTTCCACCCAAGAACAGCTGGAAGCTGTGGAACCTTCCAGGCAGGAAGGGGTTCAGTTGCGGAATGCTGAAGAACCAACTGAGGTAACTGAGAACACAAATGAAAACTTTGCAGAAGGTCCTGGAAACAGTGGGACTAGGGGTGGCTTGGAGGGACAGATGGCAGAAAGTTTGGGGGAATCAGAAATGTTCTTATCAGAGGTTCAGAGTGACCCTAGTCTGGAACCACTGCGCAATGTGGCAAGGGACCATGAAGTGGAGTTCTCAGAAGCTCTCACTGAGCAGGTGGTATGGAAGCAGGGTCGGTTATATAGGCTCTGGTTGCCACGTGATAGACAAGAGTCTTGGGAAGTGGTTCAACAGCTTGTGGTTCCCAGGAAATATAGGCTAAAGCTCTTAGGGTTGGCTCATGATATACCCTGTGCAGGGCATTTAGGGGTTAACAAGACCAGACGGAGACTGTTGCTAAACTTTTACTGGCCAAAGCTGGCTCAGGATGTGAGGAATTACTGCAAGTCTTGTCCAACGTGTCAAAAGGTAGGCAAGAGTGGGTGCAAAATCCGAGCTCCTTTGCAGTCCCTTCCTATCATGGGAGAAGCATTCCAACGGGTAGGAATCGACATAGTGGGCCCATTCCCAAAGCCTACTCAGAGAGGCAAGCGGTTGATTCTGACTTTAGTGGACCATTCATCATTTTATAATCCTCCTCTACCTTTTGATCTGGTGGGCGGTAACAAACTCCCACTGTTAAGCCTCCTTTTGGACCCACTATTTCAACCCATAGTATTTCCAGAAGTGAATCCAATTCTCTTTCCCTCTCAATCTTACTGGACTGTATACCCTCTCTGACATACAGAGCCACCCCACCTCCAACCCTTCCCCCCATCCTTCCGATATAATTTATAACCAGGAATCACCGCATCCCACTGAGGCGGGGGGTGCAGTTTGGCACCCCTGCGGCCAGCGTGCTCTAGGTGAGTGCCTAGCTTGCCTAGCAGGCGAGCTGGACCTGAGTACTTATTGAGAAGGATTTGATGTATGACACACACAACATGCTGTTCCTGGAGAACACCAGGATTTAATAAAAGAAGGCTTAAAGAAACTTTACCCAAACTCCAATCTACATATATACCAAAAACTGAGGACACTCAGTAACTTAAACACATCAATCTAGATTTTGAAATTATATTTTCACACCCCCAGAGACAATTCAAGACACACTCCAGTATGGGAATCGTGGCCCGTCTCTCCTGTGGCTCTGCGGAAGTCAGTGGAAAGTGGAAGCAAAGCAGAAAACAAACCAGGGCCCCGATCACATGCACAATTAGCCACGCGAGAGGGACGAATGCTGGGCAGGTTGTATGGGCGCGATCACATGGACACCTCTGGCAAGCGTTGCGTACCCGTAGCCAACCCATCTCATCCAGCCGAGGATCCGGAGTAAAAAAGTACCTTGGAAAGTCCACTATCAAATGCTTGCGATGGGTCACAGATGGACATCCTCCATCTGATCACTCCAGTGCATTCCTCTTGCTGCCTTGAAGTGCCCGAGGAACACACGCCACCGGAAACAACCCCGGTCCGCTGCTGCAGCGTTGGATCAGGTAAGGGTGGATTAGATTGCGGCAGCACAAATAGCCACGCCTCCCCCCCACATTATCTGGCCCGTGTGACCGGGGCCCAGATGTGGGATCCTTTGGGAATTGAGATACAACATCTTGTAGGGCTAGTGATCCAGCTGCATGACAGGATGCAGATAAAGACTTCAGCCTCTTCGCCTTCCCTTTGAGACGGGGAAGCTGCTCTCCCTGCTCAGGAAGGAGAGTTGTGCTTTTGTCACGATGGGGCCTGGTGGGCGGGTACTAGAGGGGTAGTCCAGGAGAGGAGTCAGCAAGAGTTCCAGAGGTCAGCCAAAGTAGTCAGTCAGAGTCCAGGCAAACAGGTTCCAAATCAGCAAGCAAAGCCGTGGTCAAACATACCAGGAGTCAGAGGCCAGAATGGAATCGAGGAGCGGAGCCGAGGTCAGAAGCCAGAGGAAATGTCAGTATACAAGCCGAGGTCAGGAGCCAAGAAAATGAGCCGAGCCGAGAGAACAACAGGAGGTGCAAGCCGGGTGGTCTAACAACGAGTTTGCCAGCACGGTTTGCTCATGGCCGGTGATGCTCTCAAGTACCGTGCTGACTTGTTAACCAATTAACAATTGCAAGGTCCTTGCTCTGGCTAGTACTTGGGACTCATTGATCATCGCCCACGCACACACGTGCCTCCTTTCTTTGAGCCGCCAAGTCTCTGCGCCTGCTGTCTCGCAGCCTGTCCACATGTGGGGGCGAGTCGGGTGGTGATGCATCCACCCCAGGTGCTTATTGCCTCGTTACAGGGAGCCCATCCTCCCCAGCACTTAGGCTCCCTGATGACTCCAGCTTCCCAGCAGGACTTACAGGCGCTGCGTCTGAGCTCCCTGGTGCCAAGTCAGGGGGTGTCTCCGGGGTCTCAGCTGAGCTCTCAGGGGGTGTCTCTGGGGTTGCAGCCAAGCTCTCAGAAACTGGGTTGGGGGCAG
The DNA here is from genome assembly GCA_029375565.1 of Gekko gecko. Lineage (NCBI taxonomy): Eukaryota > Metazoa > Chordata > Lepidosauria > Squamata > Gekkonidae > Gekko > Gekko gecko. The sequence goes on along the minus strand of JAPDNY010000015.1, from coordinate 600,644 downwards.
GCATGACAGCTTTCAGGTCTTTGGTTCCTTTCTCCAGGGTGGTGGGCGGGAGGGCAGAGCCAGTCAGCCCGGGGGTGGAGCCCAGGGTTGCCAGCTGTGGGCTGGGGAATACCTGGAGATTGGGGTGGGGGCTGGAGGCTGGGGAGGGCAGGGTTTGGGGAGGGGCCTCCGCAGGATATATCAGGCTATACAATCCATTTTCCCCAGAGGAGCTGATGTGCTCTATTGTCAGAGTGGGAGGTCTCCTGGTGCCCCCTGGAGGTTGGCAACCCTCACTCACTAGAGCCCAAGGGACCCGGAGAGGTGGTGGGGCAAGTCAAAAAAGCTCTCCAGCCCGGAAGGAAGTTGTCCCTGCGCTGCCTTCCTTCTGGCCCCTGACCTGAGATTTCCCACCTCCTCTCAAAGACCTAGAGAAGAAGTCCTGCTCAACCCACCTGCTGGTTCCTGTTGACTTCCATGGTCAAAGCTCACGTAAAATATGCGGAGTAAACTGAACCAATTAAGGAATTTGTGAAACTGTATTCTTAGTAAATTTGGAAAGATTTACACATACAAAATTACATCAAACAATACAATACAATGCATCAAAGCAAACAAAATAGTATTGAAGTATAATTCATATGGTTATAATGTCAACAATATTC